>JAUIMW010000578.1:0-16352 GCA_033557785.1 Enochrus cinctus
AAGCTTAAATGTACTGTATAGAAATTTGTTTTGAATTTCTAACAAAGTATATTTACGATAATTATATCCAAAACAACGCACATTTCTTACTCTCTCTGAACTTCCAATATTGTTTCATATCATTGAAAGTCTAACATATACATTAAATAGTACCATAAAATTTGAAAAAATTGTTCAAAATTACACAAAATATAAGAACATTTTTAGATATAAAAAAAAACGAGTAAAGTATCACACCTGCTTTCCAATTCCAATTTGAAACTTCTAATAGATTAGTTGTTAAAATAAAATTAAAAAAAACTTAAATGTGCATATTTTGTTGCAGTTGCGAGGGTTGTAAAGGGTTCTTCAAAAGGACAGTTAGGAAAGACCTCTCTTATGCCTGCAGGGAAGAGAAAAGCTGCATCATCGACAAAAGGCAGAGGAACAGGTGTCAGTATTGCCGTTATCAAAAATGTCTGGCCATGGGAATGAAGAGGGAGGCGGTGCAGGAGGAAAGACAAAGGACAAAAGAAAGGGACACGTCAGAAGTCGAGTCGACGTCGAATATTCAAACAGAAATGCCTATTGAAAGGATATTAGAAGCTGAAAAACGGGTAGAAGGAAAACTGGATCAGAACGAGTTTGAGGTAACAAAATCAATTGAAAAACAACCAATTAATCTCAGTTCAATGCTTAATTTTAGAAGCTATAAACCTAATTGAAAGTAATCAATCGGAGGTCAATGCAACATAAACGTTTATGTTTTTAAAAAGTGTTACGATTGATTGTTTTAAGATGGTAACACTTACAAACAGTGCATGTTTTCTTCATTTTCTTTTCTTAGCATTCCTATTTTCGATAAAGGTCGAAACTAGAGCGTTTTCGTTATTTTTGTTTAAACTTACAGAATCCTGTAACGAACATATGCATAGCTACAAACAAACAACTTTTACAGTTGGTAGAATGGGCGAAACATATTCCTCACTTCACTTCCCTTCCGATACAAGACCAAGTGGCTCTACTCAGGGCAGGATGGAATGAACTGCTTATTGCTGGCTTTTCACATCGTTCTATAGATGTAAAAGATGGTATAGTTCTAGCAACTGGCCTCGTAGTTCAAAGGTAATTACAGTTTTTGATTTCATTTATTACTAAAACTGAAATTAATTTTTTTTTTAGGAATTCTGCAAACCAAGTAGGAGTAGGTGGCATTTTCGACAGGGTACTTACAGAACTGGTTTCTAAAATGAGAGAGATGAAGATGGACAAAACGGAGTTGGGATGCCTAAGAAGTATTATTTTGTTTAATCCAGGTATGTGATGAAATTGTAGAAAATTTTAACTGTAAAAAGTTAAAATTAGATCAAACATAATACCCCAAGCTGTTATACCATGTTGTAGAAGAGAAATTGATTTTTTGCATAGTATAGTTGATAGAAAAAACCATATTTTTTGTGAGAAATGTTACATATCCATCCAAGATGATTTATCATCAATTACACTCAAATATTGAATTTCATTGGCAAAGTCAATTTAATTTTTAAGTTGCAATTGTTAAACCCACAATCCCAATACAGATTAATGTTACTTCATTCAGTGGTTATGTTATATGAGAATGTTTTCAAAGATAATTAATGCCCATATACAGACACCCACATAATATTCCTCTTAATAATTAGCTGTAGAAGCAGATAGTATACACTCCTTGTGTTGTATACAAAGCAAAACAAAGATCAATAATGCAGCATATCAATAGATTGCATATACAAAAGGGACCAATAAAAAGCAAATAATTTTGAAGTGAAAAGTGAACCTTTTATTGAAGGTTCACACATCTGTGTGCAGTGAATAGCACTCAAAGAATTTCTTACAAATATGTGTAAAGTGTAATTGCTACCTTTCTAGAATTACTTTGTCAACAAATTAGGGTTGTTTATTCAAAAGGATGTTAGAAAAGGGTTAGAAAAGAACTCTGTATACCAATTTCCCACAAACTCAATTCGTTAAATTCATCTTGAAACAGAGCGAATGTTTTTCGCAATGGGCTGCAAATGCTTCAGATATGTCTTTTCTATTGTCAATGGTCGTATTAGTAAAAAAGGTGTATTCGAAGCAAATAATAAATATATTTAATTATATAAAAACAAAGTTATACAAAATAGTTCGGATTTGACAAAATTACTAAATATATTCAGAGTAACACTAACTGTACGCCATCTGTTTTAGTACGTTGTAAAGAGCAGACTGCTTTTTTATTACTACATTTTACTATGATAAATAACCCAGAAAATCAGCACCAATAATGAGACAATGAATTATACATATTTGTTTTTATCATTAACACTTTATGAGTAGTTGTAACATTTGAAAAAAGCTGGACAATATATGAAACCATTTTATTTACTTAAAAATCTCAGAATTTGTTACTCCTTAAGGCTAATACATACATTAAGGTACAAATGCTTTACAACTTTTTTAATGTAGGTACTTTTAAATGGATATTACAACCTGTCCCGATGATAGTTGGTACTCCGGGAAACAGGTATTAATACCCATCTCTCTTGCAATGAATTAACATGGTAGAAAAGCTCATTGTACATAAGCAACTGATATAAAATAAAATTAAAAATGTAACTTCTTAGCAAGAAATTTCTGGATATTCTGTGTGAGTAGAAAGTTAACCGATTTGCAGACACTTACAAAATTAGTGGCATCTGAAAAATGCACTTAAGCTTTTCTAATTTTCAAAAAACAAACTTTTGTAAGGAAGAACTTTTTTTTTGGCCAAACTTATTATTTGTATTGATGTACTTTGTCATAATATAGAGTACCTCCCGCTTATCTCTTCACTTAGATACATGAATTTTCCCATTCCTTTGCTACTTATGTTCTTCCTTCTTCAATTTCATATTGATAATAGTTTGTGGATTACCTCGTCTGTTTGAACGTAATGTCCCCAGAGTGTGTGTTCTTCTTCTTAGGAGGTTTTTTTTGAAAGTTGAACACTATTGTAATAATTATCCATGAAAAGATGATGTCCAGAATCTAAATAAGAATCCATAAAATCAAATACCTTTTCATTTTTTGACGAAAATTAATTTTCATCTGTTTTTTCTTTATATATTCCTTATTCAACCTATCATTTTGATTTATTTTTTGGCCGTAACAACAGCTGAAACATCTTAAAATTTCTTCAAATCTTCCTGATAATTTATTATAAAATGCAGGGTGGTAATAAAGAGGATCCATGGTAAACAATTTCCTAACAGACGTAAATTTAATTTGGCCTTGTAAAATACATAAATCCATAAAAAAGTTTATTTCATGTAGACTGATGCATCTTATCAATGATAAACCCCTCCATTTACGATGGGGACGATTGTTTTTTTTTCTCAGCATTTTAGTGTATGTATTTATTGATCTTAGTATCGTAGTTGTGATGTCTTCTCATATTTTTTCAAAGCACTGTTCAAATTGAAAATTTTTACTACTATCTGAATTATCAAAATAAAATCTGGGATGTCTAAAACACAATCATATCATTCATCATCTTCTAATGTTTGGCCAGCATCTGAACTCTCATTTTCGACGTCATCCTATAATATACTTAAACTCACACTCACATTATCAGTTGCTTCTTTGTTGCCACTGGAGCTATTTGAATTCCTTTCAGATTCTTCTGGTTCTGAAGAACTGACTTCTTCGTTGAAATCTTCTCTAAGGTCCATGCTAATTGAAAAATTATCTATATAACCCCTAATAACTAAATAAGACAGCACAAAAAATTTATGTAAGAACACTTTATTCAATAAAGCTCAAAAATACTACCTATTCTTTTTTAATGATTTGCTCTTATACTTATTTTATTAGTGGACGGGTTTAATTCGTGTAAAAACTACAATGAAATCATCCTAAGAAAACACTAGAATCTAACAAAATTCATCAAGAAACAAAATATGTAAATACATCTGTGAAAATAATGCCATATTTCAACTATTCTACATAAAAACTATATTTAAGTTCAAAAAAAGAGGGTCTCAGAGTCAAATTTTTCTTCAAGCATAGTACAGATAATTGTACAGATAAGTGTAAAAATGTAAAAAAAAACTAAAGGAGAATTTTGCCTTATTTACTGTTTAAGAATAGGCACTTCAATTTACTTATTTAATAAAAATCATGCATGTAATTTCTGGTTCTGTTTTATGATCCATCTCACCTCTCTTATGTTCATACCATTTGATTTATTTACGTACCTACTGCAACAATGTTATGTGCAGAAAAGAATTTTTTTTTGTTTTGATTTCTATTTAACTTCCTCTTCCTTAGGAACACTAATATAATCCCATATTTGTGTCTCCTATATATTTTGTGTTAGTTTTTCCCAAGTGTTCTTTTTGATTATTTTTTGGGGTACGAAGATGGTGCTCAAATATGCATAAGAAGATGCATATGAAGAAATGGAAGAACATCTTATTGAAAATTTATTAATATAATAGTCAGAGAAAGTACTTTATGAAAACAAGGTATTCAAAAGTACTATCAGTTTAGATAGGTTTGAAGCCATTACAAAATTTCTCCATTTTGTATACAACACCGTTAACTTTTGAAAGCCCAAAGAAATTATTTAAAATTTATCTCAACATAATTCATTTAAATACTATCTTCAAACAATATTATTTACCTAGACAAAACATTTCTACGGAAGAATCTCTCACATTGTGGAAAGGAAGATGGTCCTTCAAGCAATATCTTCTACTGAAGTCTTCAAAGTTTAGTCTAAAAACGTATGAACTATGACTTAACAAACTTACGTCACATCTTATTAGACGAGAAATTATAAATACTTTTATAGTTCTGTTGAACTGGCTAAGGATTAGAATGCTGATTGTGTAGGAACACTACGTCTAAATAGAAAAACCCATCCTAAAAAACACAAAATTATAAAAGGAGTAGTTATAGCTCAACGTAGTGAAGATATATCCATATTGAAATGGATGAATAAAAAACTATGTCTATGATTTCACCTTTCATATCCATGTCCAATACGAAAGCTTGGAAATTAATTTGAATTTTTGAAACATTTTTGACATTCAATTCAAATAACAAACATAAACACGACCCATATTTATTTCTATTTCTATTTCAGATGTACGAGGATTAAAGTCTGTGCAAGAGGTTGAGATGTTGCGAGAAAAAGTATACGCAGTATTAGAGGAATACACCAGGACGACACACCCGAATGAGCCAGGGCGATTTGCAAAACTTCTACTTCGCCTCCCGGCTCTCCGATCGATTGGACTCAAATGTCTGGAGCATTTGTTTTTCTTCAGAATGATTGGAAGCGACATGTCCATAGACGCTTTTCTAATGGAAGTACTTGAGAGTACCCCCGACACATAAATGTACTTCAATATATTATATTACTATACATATTGGTAATAATAATGAGAAAAACATTCGTATTTAAATATATATGAATAGAGTTTTATTCACTTGAAAATTGTGTGATTGTGAGTTTTCTTAGTGCTCAAATTTAAAATTTTTACTGATGAAATTGCGAGTTTTTGAAAAATTAATTTTATACATATATAATTAAATACGAATGAGTGTGTGAAGAATGGTGTAACTTATTTTCCATTTTTAGTTAAGGTCTGTGATTTTCTTTATATTTTACAATATTTTTTTTTGGGTATTAAAAGTAATTTTAATCGATTAGACGTAAATGGAAAACTAAGTCTGCACTTTTATATTATTATATTTTTTTTATATATAGCTTATTTTCTACTTAAAAAACTATGAAAATTATTTTTTTACCGAATACTTCCAAATTTTATAATTTGGCTGCACGAACATAGAAAACTATATAAAATATATATGCATATATTATATTGTAGTAACGAAAAAAAAATGTTTATCATGTTGATGAAGCTTAAAATATTTATGAATCGGTTATAATTGTATAAGAATAGATTATGAGACACCTGTATTCAAATTATTTGAGGTTTTATGGTCGTACTAAAATTTGTTTTTTTTTTTAATGTAATCGTTAAGAATCAATTTTTGTGATAAAGTTACTTAACTGTCATTATACAGATCTGTTTTATTAAAGTTTTTATTATGAAAAGACTTCCTACGTAGATTTAAATATATTATTTTCTTTTTTTAATTTTATGTAATGTACATAATGTTTTAGACAAAATTTGCTTTGTTATTGTTTGAATACTGGTGCGTATATTTTCAAAATAAATGATATTCTGCAATATTCCTTTTTTTTGTTATTTAATTTTTATTAGTTTAGATCTCATAGAATTTTACGCTTTTCGTTTGTACGCCGTATTATTAAAATTAAATGATTAAAAATGGTAGATATAGGAGATTTAAGGATTATATAAACACAATATATCATGCATGTTTGTAAATATTGATACAAAAGACAAATTATTTATAATTTTTTAAATGTTCTTATACAAAGGAAATTGAGTTGTGTACAATCCTTACTGTCCAATTTTAATTTATGAAAATGACGTATATTTATTGTTATATTTAATTTCTCTGCAACAGAAACCACTGTAAATTTTGCCAAACGAATCTTTGTGAATCTTATCTGCTTGATACATCAAATCATATCGAAGAGACTTGTTGAATATAACATTAAAAATATGTTTGAATGGCAGTCCCTTCTTTAGTTACAGAAAGAAAACAAACGATACAAAATAGTACCTACTTATTATGTATTTATGTCAGTGATGGTAAGTGCCTGCAGGCTTTATATGTAGGTGTAGTTGTGTTACGATGTGTACAGAAAAAGCTCAAAAAATAGAGTAAATATCGATGATCACTTCATTACTAATTTAATTCAATATCTAGATCTTGTTGTTTTATAAATATATTTTAATTATTATTCTAAACGAAAAAGATGGGTAATTTTATAAAAAATAGTTTTAAAAGTTTGTTTGCATGTAGTTTTTACTATAATTTATGTTAATTTAGGCAGCTTCGTCTTTATTTTTTTATTGTATGTATATACTGAAGTAAACGACATTCCAATGTTGAATGAAATAAAGATGTAAAAAATAGAGTTGTGTACGGTACTCGAGGAAATAATTGTTTTTAAACGGATGATATTTTCGGCCTATATTTGTTAATTATTGAAGAAAAAAATGTACTTGTATTATATTAAGTGACATGTAATATCATATGTCCTATGTATATCTATGATAACTGTTGAAGTTTTAATATTTTAATTGTTAAAAATATTCATAATTCATAGTTTAATATAATAGTATTTCTCCGTGGATGTAACAACTTGGAAAATTGTCCTATTTTTAATGAATAAATATCTTTTCCTTCAATTTGTTCATTTTTAGTTTTATTGTTTCGTAATTGCGTATTTATGTTAAACATTAATGGGGAGAGATTGGAACAACCCTTTGGAAAGGTAAGACAGAATTTATGTATATATTTATTTTATGTAAAACATTAACAATGAAAACAATTTTACATTCTACTTTAAACATAATACTGGTTCATGTAAATGCTTTAAAAAACATGATGAATATATAAAAAATAAACAATGGCACTTTGTGTTAAAATAAATACTTGGTAAATTAATATAAAAATGTTATGATATGCCGCCATGATTTCTTTATATTGTCTAGAAAAAAATCTCTCCAGAAATTGATAAGATCGTGAAGTCAAAGATGCAATTTAAAAGTTGAATAAGATAAAAATTTATTTTGATAAAGACTTTTTAATTGAGCATACCTGTGTTTCAGATGCTGCGTCAACATCTACAGCTAATAATTTACTCAGACCTGGTCGTACTTTCGATGATTTTCGAGCAGCCTTAATTTAAAATAAATCTAGCTATATTACCAAAATTCGTATTTAAATTTTGTACTACATTTTCATCAAGGTTCTTAGGCGTAGGCTCATGTCTCGATAACAAATGTATTGTATAATATTGTCGCCAGTCTTCCCATTCATCTGTGCTATGCAATTTATCCAAGAGATTCTGAACTCCAAACATTTCTTCTTCTCGATGCGCCAATTCTGGGAAGTCCCTTAAAATTTTTGTTGGAACTCTTCCCGCATTGTAATACCAGTCTCGGGGTTGATAGCGTCGATAACCCTCCAACCACAACTTTAGAAACCTTGCATTTTTATTTGCTAGCAGAACCTAGAGTATAAAGTAAAAAATTTGTTACTTATTTTGCAAAATAAAACGAGATAAAGCGAACCTGTGTTCCCATGTAATCACTTTTTGGTAAACCAACTACCATTTCATAATGCCTCAATCTATCAAGATTATTAATCAACAAAACATCATTATCCACGTATATTCCTCCGAACCATTTTAAAACTTGTATTCGGGCGATATCTGTAGCATGATATATAGAACTTAATTTTTGTCCATAAACATGCGTTGGTTGCTGCAACGGGGACAGTTTTATGCTCGTATTACTTTTAAATTCCCTCAGTTTCTCCCAATATTTCCCGGAAAAATTAATGTTATCTGCGTGGATAAGAATTTTTTTGGGGTTTTGGTTTTTCAGAATCGACAACAAGCTTAAATAAGTAATGAAATTTATGGAGCTGGTGTTGAACATCACGTAATGTACAACGTTTGGAATAAGCACAAATTTTGAAGCATTGGAGTTGTTGAAATTTTCGAATTTGTAGTTGAAATTGCCATTCTCACCTTCTGGTATTAACTTATGCAGAAGACTAAGCAGCAAAATTAAAATAGTTGCACTTAAAATGTAAAAAATTAATATCCTTTTCCTTAACCACATGTCACATGGTGACAATAAACAGATATATTCTTAAAACTCTTTGTTTATTTATATATTAAAATTTACATCTCGTTTACTTTAATAGTGGATTTGACATTGACAGGATAATGACAGTTATAGGTTATCTTTTACTTGACTTCCTGGGTCTCAAACGCCCATTGTTTAAGTTTCTTCGGAGCCATGTTTGATGTTAAATAGAATTTTTTTCTTACACTTTGGCTACCTTGATTTTTTTAACAATGGCTTAAACGGGTCATAGTCTTCTATAATTGAAGTTTCATTTTCACATGCGAGAACAGTGCAAAGTCGCAGGGAGTAAGGTCTGGACTGTAGGAGGGATCAAGAACCTACAGTCTCAGTAGTCAAATATTCCGTGCAAGCTTTGGCGCATTGAGCTGGAGTGTTATCTATTGTTGATTTTGTCCGAAGAAATTTATTAGCTCAAAAGGGGGCAGAATTACACATTCCTTAGTACTTGTTTTGAAGTGATAGGACGGCCAGTCGAAGCTTGTGATCTTTTTTTTCCAGAATATTTCTTGTCTGTGAACTCAGCTGGTGTATTAACCGATGATTTGCCTTTCTCAGTTGGATGTTCGTTTGCACTTGTATGCTCTGGATGTGAGTAATTCGATAGGTCCCAATGGCCTGCTGCCGCTGCTTTTAAGAAGATGTAGTGGTTCATGACTATTTGTTCTTTAAATTGAAACACTGTCCTAAGCAACTTTTTTTTCAGGGACAAAGAAAGTGATATAGGCATATAACAGAAGACAGCATACAGAGGTTCCTCGAAAAAGTGGATTTGGAAGAAAATAAAACACAATTTATTCCAAAGAACTAAATAGAGTGGTAAACATTAATATAAAAAGTAATAAGAAAAGTTGCAGGAAATGAAGAAAATAGAAGAGCCTATTTCATTTTGAGATTGGCATTTATAAAAGAGATAGAGGAAGCCAAGCAAAGGAAAAACGCACAATTGATAGCAGAATCAACACATAAGCAGACAACTATACCAGAAGTCGAGGGGTCTTGGAGGATTGAACACTTATTAAGGTGGTATTGGACAGTAAGAAGTTGCAAGACTAGCTGCATGTGATCTATCGAAAGCTTTCGACATTGTTCCACACTAACACCTTCTTGATAAACTGGAGATGTATGGATTAAGGAAACTGTAGGCACTCTGTTAACATAATACCTGGAGAATAGAAAGCAGATGGTCAGGTGGATGGGTGAAGATTCTTCTGTTAGTGTTGTTGGAATCTGACCTGACTGTTTCACTGCAGGGATGAGCAGAGTTTGATTTCAAGAACACTTAGAGACAAAATCAGATCTTCACCCTGATAATATTCGCTGAAGGGATCATGACAAACAACTTTTCGAGGAATCTGTATATATGTGGGACAGTGAGCCATACTGCTGTAAACCTGCCAAATTGTGAAGAAATTCCTAGGAGATCTCACTCTAATTAAAGTGGTCGGTAAATTTTCCAACATAAATGTTGAAACTAAGGCTCAGTATTTATGTTGAGAAGTGCATTAACTCGATAATAATAAACAAACTATTCAATTGGAATAAATACAAAAGAAAAAAAAATTCATTCAAATCAGCAAGACAGTGCAAGTTAAAACCCGCTATATAAATAAAATAAAATACAAAACATACATAATTTGACATATACATACCAGATAATTTTTGCAAATGAACGTATGTCAATATTGATTTTATATCTAAATCCTTCAAGCAATCTATCCAATTATCTGCAAATCTGATATCATCTGCGCTCCTGCTGGATTTGAGGGATGCATTCATGACCTGTGGAATGTGAAAAGTGAAATGTCTTTGAGAAGTTAAACAGAAAAACTTTTTCTCTTAGTTATATCCTGTATTCCTGTTGCTGGTGATATTAGAATATATGTAACTTTTCATCTGGCTGCTTGTCACTTAGTTAATAACATTAATTAATGAAAAATTTGTAAGCAGCGACATTATAAAGTTAAAAAAAAAGTATCCCTTTCAGAACCCATGTTGAGCATCAGACAGCAATGAACTGGTCTCAAGATAATGCAAAAGATACATTGACGACGATTCTGGTTAAGTATTGATTTAATTCATCCACCACTCATTAAGAAGTCTGTGAAGGACTGCACGCCATAGCACCATCAAGTTCCACCCAAATAATACTCTGAATGGCCTTCTGCTTGCTATAAACTTCCTTAATTTTGTATATTATGGTCCAGTGGACTTTTCTGTATATCTTATTTTTGCAACCTTTAGAATAACATCACGTGGCTCCAAGATTCTTCCAGACTACGAGATTTGTTTTTAGTATATGTAAACCATTTTGTTTGTTTTAGGAGTAACTGGATTAAAAAAAAACCAAAATTCAGAAGCCATGAAAGGCCTGTGCAGCATCCATATTAACCAAGCATTGTTTCAACAATAGCTTACACTTGCAGTGTTAATGATTTGAACATTTATATCCTCGACCATCAAAGACTGTTATGCAATTTAGGAAGATCTTCACCGTTTGGTATCATATTTTGTGGGAAATAAATTTTTCCTTAATTTAAAATCCAAAAATAAAAAAATTGTAGTTTCCAGTATAGACCTCGATATTACGTTTACTTCGGAAATAAGTTAAGTATCTACTTACTGTGTATTCTTTTCTGAACGGCAAATTGCAGATGCATCCTATATCAGCAATTCTTCCTTTTCCTATCACTTCGCATGACGGCAACAAAAACTAAAAATAGAGGTAACAAATTAAAAAAATAAAGTTTGATTTTTTTTATTAATGAAGCTGTATAATATTACACATAAGATGTTTTAAAATAAAAATAATTTAAGACAGGTAAATAACATTGATACATTTTTACTGTACATACAGTGCAATGGTAGATAAAATTGTCACTGTAATGAAGCAGTCATGAGCACGTAACCAATTCTCTTGCATGCTCAAAAAATAACAAACTGAAATATCACAAGTTACAGTACTTAAAAATCTGTTATTTTAGCAAAAAAATCTAATTAGAGCCCCCACATCATTAAATCCCCCTTGATAATGAAGTCTATATTTCTATTTGACATTACGTGCTCATAACTTATTAGCTCCACTAATGGAGCAAAAGAAAATAATAATACAATACATACATCAGTACAAATATGTTGTTTATGACTGGTAACTACAATTATTAACAGTCAGAATGTTTTGACACTCGGATACAAGCTATAAAATAAAATAAACTCTACATGGTCTTAAATCAAATCTATCTACAGCGAGGCGTACACGTAGAGGTGGCAAAATCATAATTTCTTTCACATAACAAAAAAAAAATTAATAATAATTGGATAAACCAAGGCTCTTGAAAACATACAGACTAAATCTAACACGGCCGGCTACGTATGCACCTCGACTTAAAATTATCACATTGCTTATTGCTCACCAACATTTTCTTAGAAGCCCTTCTGTTTCAATAGAAATTTTAAACAAAAACATAGCCTTTAACGCAATGCCGTAAGCCGCCATTGATAATTAACACGAAAAGAAGGGCGTTTATTTTGATACATTCATAATAACTAAACAACTAGGCTGATTAAATTAAATATTAACATCGATAAATGTTCCTTTCTTTTGTACAGAACAAAATTTTAACAAGCGAAAATTTTTAAATACAATAAAGTGGAAAAGGCATATAAGGGGTGTGAACATTTACAAACACCAAAAAACACTAATTTTAACATCACATTCAGATAAATATTTATAACATTGATAATAATACCTTCATAATGAGACATGAGATATTATCTGTAAAACAACTTGCGGATATTTATAACAATTAATTTAAAATTATAGTTAGATCGTTGTAATATAATTGACAACTTCCACATAAATACAATGCAATGTATAGTTTTGAACTGCAAGGTAATCCCATTACATAGATTTGAAAAAGAAAAATGCCTCACAACTTACAATAAGCAATTCCAAGCAATTTTGCGGTGTTATCTTTTGTATTCTGTGCAGACAGACTAGTTAAATATCGTTTGTCTATAATGTGTCATCTTAAAGCTGGTTTCAAATTGTTAACTTGAAAATTGATTTCTTTTGCTTATGTTATTTAACTTTATGTAGCTTACACATTATAGACAAACATTGTTGATTGGCTTACATTAGAAAAAAATAATATATTTTAAAATAGAATTAGAGATAATTTGATTGTCAAAATAAATTCACTGGTATGATAGTTTTGGATAATTTAAAAAAATACAAGTGCAATAACGTTTTACAAGGTTTTGATATGCGTTTTTTTCTGTGAGCACTATTATTTGCAGAAACTCTTTTCGTTTTTTTTTTTCTGAAGTTTAAGCAGATAGTTTTTTTTACCCAAGAATATGAAAAATTGTAGGTTGTTTTCTGCTTAAAATTAAGAAAAATTACTTCACACCTGCACAGCTGTTGAGTTGTTGTCGATTTTCTCATTCAATACCTATTGAAAATATATAAGGCATAAAATTAGCAAAGAAGTTGTTTGCTTATTATCCACATATTTTTGTTAAACAAATTTTAAATAGTGGAATTGAAAATAAAAAAAAAACAAATAATTTTTTAGATTTAGCACATTTACCAATTTTTTTGGCACCAGATGTGCAACAAGCATTATTTGGTTTTATTTCAACAACATTAACAAAAAATTAAAAAAAAAAAACAAACATAAATTAAAAATAAGAATTATATATAAACAAAATTATAACAATATACAGGAAATAAAATAATAATAATATTGTAATTTACAACAACTTAATATATACAATAATAATGCTATGCATTTTTAAAAAATTATTAACTTGCCTTTACTCTTTTAATTAAACTGTATTATGTTATTGCATGTAAGCTTATAATATATATCCTAAACATTAAAATAATGTTGCTAATATTTAAATAATATTAACAAAAAATAACGCAATAATAATATTCAAATATTAACAATTCATAAATCGACTAGAATCTAGTATTTTGTCATAGAGCATTATTATAATAAGGCCCTAACATACATTTCAAAAATGTATAATACCAATAATGCACATGGGGCTTCACACTTATTCCCTCTTGTTTTTATTTACGGTATATACACTATTAATTGTGTAATTTCGATGAATTTACAAAAATGCATGTCCGATAAAAACAAATAAATAAAAATATATTAAAATAAATAAAATATATTAATTTGGGCCAACAATTTTGCTTTTTTTACAATTAATACTGTACATAACATACATGCACTTTTTAAAGAAAAAAAAAATAAAACAAAAAAATAACAACGTTGCTGCGGTACCCCACATACAGAAATAAATAATAACAAAGAAAAAAATTTGAAATTTTCAAATAAAAGCACTGAAACTATACATTTTGATATTTGGAATGAACTTGCAGCAGATAATCACAAATGGTTGTTAGTTAATTTTTTTTAACAATAATAATTCAAGCATAATAAAGCATGCAAGTTAAAAATACTTATTTTGCAAAATTATGCAATTTCATTTCGTTCTGATGTCTCGTTGTTTTTTCTTCTTAATTTAATTGTTCTGTGGCAAATCCATACACCTCTAGGACTCTTATTTCGAAATCTCCGCTGGGACACAGCGGAGGGTTGTTGAACGTCTGGCATCGGTCGGTTTTTCCAAACCTTATGTTTTCGTCCATCCATATCGCTTGGCCTTCCCTGTTAATTACAAAATATATAATAGTACAATAAGTTTTAAAAAAAATCATCTACATGAAACATAAATGCGTATGTGTTCATCTATTAGGAAAGAAGTGAAGAAAGATATAAAGTTTTTTACTGGTAAAAATAAGTTGCAAAATAAGATAAAATAAACACATGTGAAATTGTATGAATTATATTACAGGTGGCTGTCTAGTAACAAAAATATCTTACCCTCCTCCAATTGTGATCATTTTAGAATCCGCAGCCATGAATAACTCAGATCCATGCCCCAAGTGCTGATCACCATCCATACCAACCCAAGGGTATTTAGCACGTTCCGGATATAAAGAGAAGAGGAAAGTTTCTCCCGTTCCAAAGTATGCTTGCCTATTTCCACGGTCATCCTTAAGATTTCTTTCACCCCATCTTGAAGAACAATAGGCCCCGAACACCTACGAAGGAAACGATTAACCATCGCGAAAATTAGTTTTGCTTTAACAACTTACCTCATTATTACAAGTTTTGATCATCAGTAATGTAGGCTCATGCTGCTCAACCCTTACGTAAAATGTCGTTAATGAACACCCGTGTTCTTCCGTAGTGTAAAGAAGTATCGGTTGGTACATTGTGATTCGCACTGGTAACCACGACCATAACGTTAAGAGCTAAAGAAAAATGTAAGTTAGCAGAAATAATTTTAAGTGAGTGTGTTAATATCAAAACTCAAAAAAGGTGAAGGCCTTTTTTGGTTTACCAAATTTTAGAAAACAGATAAACATTAAATAACAAATTTAACATATCAATAAATATATAAACTTCACATCCAAAAAAAAATTACAAACATTTCCATGCAGGCTTGTTAGTATTTATAAACATTTCTCACAAGCTGCGTAGATTATTACATGAAAAGCCCAACAAAATGCAGAAAGCTAAGCTAAAATGAAACAAATTATGATTATTTATCTTGCTAATATACACTAGTTACTAATAGCGCAAAAATTATTCACCCGAAGTACTTAAATCCGTCTATATAACCAAAATAAACAAGATATTAGTTCTAACATAATACTTATTATTTGAAAGAAAATTCATTATATATTCAATACAAAAATAAAAATTTAGAAAACATTAACGAAATATGTAAAAAAATTTAAATAAAAGTTTTACCTAAACATATAGAAATATATAATGTAAACTTACGTCTTGTTGATCTAATATCAACGAATTGATATTTTGTATGGGGTAGATACCCATCGGAAGAACTCTGGGGCCTGGCGAATGCGCTCCCTTTTATATAGCAGCACAACAAAATACAAATATCACGGCAAACACAAACTACTTTTATTAATCAATTAATATCGGACATGTATCGTAACAAAACACTTAGAACACTTGGTCAGGTAGAAAAGATTATAGGCACATGAAACAGGTCCGAACAACGATTTTCTGATGTGAAATGTTGCGGTGAGCTCAAACGAATATAAGTTAAAGAAAATGGATGCTTTCGCTAACGCCAACTTATCTACTGATACGTCTTGTAAAACAATACTGTTGAAACGTAAGTAATGATAAAAAGTTCTTATCAATTATTCCTCCTACCATATATTGTGCTTTCTTAATGGTATTGTACGCTTAAATGGATAATTTAATTGGTCATGACGCCAAACTTGCCTCTCCATTGAATTGTTATTGCTATTTTACAGTTATTGGTTTGTTCCAATAAATATAACTTATTATTTATTAAACTTTAATGTAACTAAAAGCATTGACTACACTCAAAAGTAAAATATAAGCTAAAATATATATATATATATATATATATATATATATATATATATATATATCAAAAAGAGAATTTTCACCATATGACAGATGT
>JAUIMW010000579.1:0-16352 GCA_033557785.1 Enochrus cinctus
CTAATACCAAATCCAATTGTAGCAACAATGAATTAAAAGGAAGCATACTATAGTAAAAATCCGTTTTTATGACTTTTTGGTCCTTGGAGATCATAGACTACTACACTTAACTTTACAAAATAACAATAACAGATTTCGTATTCTGATGTTATGGAGCTTGAGATCAGTTATATCAATTACGATCTTACTTTGCGCCTGTGAATTCGCAAATGCGCTGATATTTTTCGCGGCCTACCGCGAAGATTGTTTTCATATAGTTTCATAGAAAAGGCTATAGAACGAAATAAAAAGATAATAAAGGCTAAATAAGGCTGAAGAGTTATATTTTCCCAACAAATAAATCCTTACGCGATCTTTGAAAAAGAGTACATATTGCATGAAAAGAATCTTCTAAAAATCTACTTAACAAGCAGTGAGTTAGAGTATCTTTCAAGATACGAAGATTCAAATTAATCAGTCCGACATCTAATTTCCCGGTAAGGAAGGGTTCTTAAAACGATAATCTTGTGGTGAAAGCAACTTATTTGATTCATTTCAAATACCATACAGTGAGCATATTTTATTTATCTATTTATTCTATTCTATTTTTCTTAGTTTTGTTGCACTGGTGCACATTTCTAAAATTAGTCACCCAGACCTTACAAATAAAAAGTATTTTTGCGACGACTATCGAAAAATAAGATAACATGGATTTCTTCGAATAAGTTAAACTGCGAGTATAAAATTTTGTCAGCGAACAGCAAAAAATTATACATCACTTGTCCTAATTAGCCGTGAGCGTAGGTAATTGACATTTTAGAAAGGTGGAGGTTTTCCATCCAAGTCAATGTTTATCAGTTTGCATACGTTTGAAATGGATTGTTACCTTTGATGTGGCAAGCACCTTGTAATATAGAAACTTCATATTTTGAGACTTTTGAGTTAACGATTTAATCAATATGTTACGGTCTCGAGATGTATTCTGAAATGTAAATGACTTCCTAGAAAAATTCATGCAACATCACTTTATTTACTTTTATTGTTCAAACTAGAAGAAATTTATTTAATGTAGAAGTGTAGAAAAAGTATAGTTAATTGACCAAATAGTAAATTTGGAAGAAATAATAAAATTAATAAAGGAGTATTCATATGAGCTAGACGTTAACATTAAAAAAAATCCTTATTCTCGTTTCAACTAGATATTCTATTAAGCAATGCGTCGATTAATTCAATACTTTATTTAAAAAAATGTAAAAATCTTTATACTCCTAATTAAAGGATAAAACCGCTGTTACTTTGCAATGTTCGGAAGAGTTAACGTTAAGTTCGTGAATAATGGCTTTCATAACCGCTCATATAATAATATAGTATTGTAGATTGTCCAATAATAATCAATTATCACGTAATTTATTACAAAATTTCTTTTTAAAAAAGATTGCTTTCGTGCCGTGTATGAGTGACATAGGTAAGGCATCTTTATATGCACAAATTGTGATTGATAGATTTTTAATTTAAACTATAGAAACACATAATTTTCATGTTATAAGTGTGTGTTATAACATAAAATAATATTCTTAAAATTTAACTGTAATATAGAAGAAAACTGTCTATCAAAACAAACGATTTTGTGTTCGGTGTTATAAAATAGCAAAATTTGTCGCAGTAATTTTTGTAAAGTAATTGGCAAATACAAATACAATTACATTTTTTTAATATTGAAGTAAAATTTAAGGTTTGCATTTTATAATCATACACAAAACAAAGACGTGCTATAACCTGTTTTTAGTCAAAAAACAAATCTACTACTACTCAAAAAGTAGTTGTTAATGGTGGTAACATGGCATTTATTTTGCTTAAAATATCAATGAAATCAAAATTATATTGGAAATCTCGGCAATCTCTGTAATTTGTACTTAGAATTGCAGTACCCTTAAATTCCATAACTATATTATATATGATTTCTAGTAAATTGCAGATATACAACTTATAGATAATGTTAAAAAATCTTTCTAGAATCTCACAATAATTCCAAGTTTAAAATTTTCCACATTTGATGTATCTAAGCACCTATAGAACTTTTATGGTTCTTCTTAAAGAGAATCATTCGATATTGAATTTTAGTGTTACGGAACTTGTTACGTACACCTGTTTCTAGTAATATTATTTTCTACTTACAACACGTACTAACGTAGATATAAATATATATATTTCAGTAGTAAATAATAAGCTTAACAAGTAATAATGAATACTATTGATTTACACATAAATGCATTATAAGAACATCACCGATATCCCCCTAATTGTGTAACAAACTATGACATTGTTGGCTATGAAAGCAGCTTGGAATATGCCATTACAGGTCTTACATTCCGCAGCAATTCATGAGAATAATTTCCTCATACCTGACGAGTACTTTCAAATTACACCAAACTAAACATAAATACAAATTTTGGTGGCGATGATTTAATGGTAACACCGAAGTCCCTTATTTTATTATTATGTTATATTTATACAATTTTTTACATGAATATTGAAGGGGTTATGGAGTTTTATAAATAAACTTTTGGTTGATTTACTTGACGAGGGTGACGATAACTATACACTGTATATAAAATAAAAGTATCTTCAGCAAAATTTTCTTGTGACCTGTTTTCCATTAGCAATACATAATAGAAAAAGTTTCGTTCATATGAAATAAATTTGTTTATGTGGAACTCTATGGCCGCATGTGCACTAGTGGACATTTTAACATAGTTAGAAATGCATAAGTTGGCAAAGGCTTTAGTTGCGCGTTTAATTATAGTAACTACACTATGTGTAATTGCTTAACGCTTTGAAAAACTCATTGAAATACAGGTAACAAAAACTCATTAATGTGCACGAATCTTGGAGGGTACAATGGACGATTAAATGAGCAGGGGTGTATGTGTGCAGCGAGTCTAATGCAGCGTACATGTATTATTGACCATTCTAGCATGTCGGTTTGCGCACATACGGGACGCATTTTTGTCAGAGAAACGTATAAAAAACGAGGTATAATCGATAAATTTAACATTATTTTCATTTTTTATATGAATTGTTGTATATATTTACTAAAACATGTTTCATAAAACATAAGTTTTAAAAACAAGTTTTAAAAACATTAAAGGCTTTGTATCCTTTCAAAATTTATGTATTACGTGATGCATAAAACCCTTTCGTAAGCTTACAAGCAAATAACAAGTACAATACCTTTATGAAAGTATATTATGGAATATAGACCGCAAGACTCTAACAGTATTACCTCTAACAATGAAAATAATACAGGAAACTCAAAGTCTAACAATACGTGCTTGACATAGATCAAGTTCTCACAATAAACACTACAATACAAGAAACATATTTACGACGAATAGCACATCGTTATAGGTTATTGTTACATATTTTCTTGAAAGAACTAAAGTCTCCTTGTTAATATATACAGTAAGCTAAATTTTTATATTTTAATTCGTCGAGTCTTCAGGTTCACGAAACACTTTTAATAGATTATTCTATTTAATGTTGGAAATTTTTGTGAATACGAAGCAGTCTAACATGGCAATTTATTTCGCACCGAAAATTCTTCAATATAAATGAATCGATGATGCATTTTCACGTAATAACTCCTACCTGCTTGTTGTATTTCGGTGGAAGCCATAGAATTTCGTCAACGATGTATGCTTTATCCGGGTATTCTCTATTGAGTCACTTTTTAATTATATTTATATAGATGTAAAAATCAAATATGTTTGTTTTTGTATAGATAAACCTGTGTTAATGGTGTAATGAATAAACCAGTTTTATATTGCTTGATTATATTTCTTAGTAATTGTTATGATTGTTCAAAATTGCACAACTGCAACTCAGTTTTTTCTTTAAATCTTAAATACTGTGTCATGTTTGTTTAGATTGTTTGTTTCCGTTTTTTTTAATTAAATAATTTATTACTTTTATTATTACATGTGAAAGCTTCTCGTAAGCTATGTTTTTTCAGTTGTTATTGAAATTGTTGACAATATGGGTAATTGTTACTAAAAATGCTTTTTTAATTTTGATTAAATCTGAAATTTTTAAATATTGATTTATTTTAAATTAAATTTAACTTTCAATTGTAAAGTACAAAGAGACATTAAACATTATAATTTTCGAAGCATTAAAATATTTGTACCAATTATCAAAAGCAAAACTATAATGGAATACTTTATTATTTATATTTAGATTAAAAAAATCATCCACGAAATTTAAAAGTAACGGCGTGTGGCTGGGAAGCTCTTCCCAGAGAGATCCATTCAAGAATGGACACAGCAGAACATAAAAAAATCCAGGGACTTCACGAGGAAGGAACAAAAAGCAGTTAGCTCTCTAATAAACTGCGAAAGCGCGACCGGACCTCATGGCGTGCCGCCCGAGGTGGTGAAGTACATTACCCAGAGAAAACCAGATATTGTAGTCGAAGTAGTGAACCTGCGTCCTACGAGAGGGAGTCTTCCCACAGGAATAGAAAAAAGGAAAAGTTCGGTTCTTTTACCCAAGCCAAGCAGACAGGCAGAAGAACAGAAGAAGAGATGCATGACTCAACTCTTAATAGAAAATATTTAAGGTATGAACAAAACTGCGAAAAAGAAAAGGAAAAATGCATGTAAAAATATAAAAAACGCCAAGTGAGAAAAATTTAAATCGAAAAAAAAATGTCTTTGTCAATAAATCTTTCCTATATAAAATCCCAATAATTAATGGGATGCAACATATAATTGCAGATAAATCGAAAATTATGAAACTCCATTAATGGCGATCCATAAACAGACTTTTCTCTATCACTGTTCGAATCGGAAAGAAGGTGAAAAATAATAGGTTATGGTTATAATCTACTTCACATAAACTTTTATTACAAAAAAAATGGCGAAACGTTTTCGGAAACTAAGATTTCATCGTCAGCGCCTCTAAAATTAAAACAAAAGGCAGCAATATAAAACAAAAACCAATACATTCAATTTGCTGTCAAACCGGCTACAAGTTGCGCAGCTGTCAAAAACTGTAGATAAGAAACACGAATTAAAAAAAAAAAAACAGAATGATACAAACATAGAAGAAACTCTTATAAAACTACAGAATAGTACAAACAAAGAATGACAAGAAAAACACGAAAAGATATAAAAACAACAAATGACAAATAAACAAAAACAAACAAAACTACAAACGAAGACCAGCCAAAAAGGAAGAATAGCCACAATTTTTCGAGTTTTTCTTATTGTTCTTTATTCGTATCATTTTGTAGTTTTAGAGTAGTTGTTGTCTTTCTATGTTTGTATCATTCTGTTGTTTTTTTTTAATCGTGTTTTTTTATCTACAGTTTTTGACAGCTGCGCAACTTGTCGCCGGTTGTATGTATTGGTTACTGTTTTATATTGCTTAGTTAACGAAAACATTTCGCCATTTTTTTTAATAATAAAAATATTTAATATGGTTCACTACATCGATTCTTCCTCATATAGAAGGTGAAAAATATTTTATATGACATTCAGATATCGGCGGGTGTACCAAAGGGATCTCTTCACTGGAATGTTCTCTACGATGGAGTACCTTGCGGCAACAAAAGTCGAAAAACAGAGGAAGTCACAGACATGTTCAATCGATGGAGGTCTGGCAAGCAACTAGAACTAGCCCAAAAAAAACAAAGACAGAGAAAATCATGTTTAGTTGCCGGGAAAAACATGACTCTACCGCGTTTCAGGTAGACTCTGTCACAGTAGAATAGAAAATAACGCTATTATATCTATGTTGGGTCTTGGGTAAAGAGCTGAAGTTCACGGTACACGTGAAATACGTTGTTGGCAAGGCAGGCAGAACAGCGGCAGTCCTCGGAAGAATTCTGCCAAACACAGGCGGGGAAGGGGAGCAAAATAGCTAATACTTAGAACAATACTCCAGGAAAGAGCAATAAAAGATCGTGAGGAGGAGCGTGTGTGAAATAATCCCTTCTACCCCAAGTAAGAAAAACGAGATTAACTGATTGGAACTGGCATGTGCAAATCTTCCTACCCATCCTGAAGATTTAAGGGAACTGTTAGAGAGGGAGTACAAGAGACTAGATCAGGATCCAAAGCTGGATGGAGTGAAAAGGGATCTTTGGTAGAGTAGTACACAAAACCATGATCATCCTGCTACCAAAAAAGTGGCTATAGACCTCAAATAATAATAATAATACTAGAAGATCTACAAGCACTGCGTAAACAACAATGTATTGGAGGCTGAGCAGAAAGGATGCGAAAAAGGTTCTTTGGGATGCAAACAGCAACTTACCATCAATGCCGTGGTACTCAAGCAGGTGCAAAGGAAGAAACGCAATCTTCACGTCAGTTACATAGATTACTCGAAGGCCTTCGATTCTTTACCTCATAACTGGCTCGTTAAAATTCTGGAAATCTACAAGATTGACCGAAAGATAAGACAAAGCATACAACATCTCATGGCATCATGGAAGACCAGCTTATGGATAAACGACCAGGACGTAGAAAAAATCAACATAAAGAAGGAGATTTTTCAGGGAGATTCACTGTCACCTGTTTGGTTTTGCCTGGCTTTGAACCCGATGTCGACCCTCCTTAACCGGACGCTAACGAGAGAGTTCCAGGACAAGTACCAAAAGAGGATAACAGAGCTGATGAACGCCCATCTCTCAGCAGGAAACCTCATAGCTGTCATAAACGCCTGGGCGATACCGGTCCTTGTCTATTCATTTGTGATCGTCAAATGGTCAGTCATAGACTTGGAAGAGCTGGATGGGCTTACTCGACGGATCTGCACCAAATTTCGAAAGCTTCATCCCAACGCTTCGTTAGGGAGATTGTACACATCGCGAACGGAAGGAGAAAGTGGACTCAATAACATCAACAGACTGTGCCTTGCTCAAGAAAAGATGATGCGCGAACGTTTTCTGTCTTCTGGCGATGAACTGAACTGAAAGGAGGTGGCAAGAGAGGACAAAGGATATACGCCACTCCGGCTGGGCCATTCGAACTATATTCTGGAAGATACCATCTAAAGAGGACAACCACAGACATCGCAAGGAAGGAGCTCTACATGGAAGATACCCTGCCCTACTCGGCAGAGATGGGGCTGTTGTGGAGAGCTCGTTAGCTTGGTTAAAGAAGGGTCAACTTTACTAATAGACGGAGGGAGTCATGATGGTCATCCAGGACAGAGTAATCGCAACCAACAACTACAGGAAGCACTGCCTAAAGGAGGATGTGTCAAACAGACGTCGGAAGAGCGGAACCGTAGGCGAGACCATAGAACACGTGATGGGAGGATGTCCGATGTTGTCTGATACTGCTTACCTCGAAGAGGAAGATACTGAATTACGAGAATCTGGCGTTTCATTTGAAGAACACTTGGAGACTTAATCAGGTGCGAATCTCTCCACTGGTGATGTCCGCTGAAGGGATCATGACGAACAATTTTTCGAGGAATATGCAATTAGTAGGATTACCGAAGACCATCATCAACGTGAGACAGCGAGCCATACTGCTGCAAACCTGCCACATTATAATTCCCGTCCGAGCCGAACCGCTCTAATTAGAGTGGTCGGTAAATTTTTCGGCATAAATGTTGAAGCTACGGCTCAGCATTTATGTTGAGAGGTGCAATAACTCAAAAATAATAATAAAAACAAGAAAGAAGGAAGACAGGGAAAAAAACAAAATTACAAAACCAAGGGCACTTCAGCGAACTGCAAAGTGCCGATTCCGAGCGCACCCACTTTCCAAAATACTGCAATGATAAACAGGGTTTTTATTTTACGAACCTTAAAAAAAGTAACAAAAAATTCAAAATAAATAATGGAAAAGGAAATAATCAGAAAACTTTATAATTTAACACCCACAAAGTATATTCCTTCCAATGATGCCCATAAACTTATCTTATTGACCTGTTTACTATATATTCACCAACTTATCAAACATTTTACCAAATACTAAATGAAAAAAATAAAATAAAATAATTCGGTCTTATACAAAATAAACAAAAAGACGGAATAAAATAAAACTTAGTTGAAAAGTCTAGAGGACGTTTGTTAAAGGGAATTAAACCTTTATTCTTCTCATGTTGATATGACTTCCTATCGTTTAAAAAATTGACAAAATACTTACAACAATAATTTAAAATTCACCAAAAATTAATTACCATGTTTAGATACAAGTAATTAAAAAGAAAGTAAGTACAAAAAAGACACAGTTGACGTTATTATACTTTAATATAATATATGCAAATAATAATATAGATGAATGCTTAAAAATTGTCTAATAAAAAATGCATTATTAATTGACAATTATCCATTTCATTAACAATTCAAATGGGAATCGAGTACATATACATTATAATAATTACATTTCACATCATTGTCATGCACAAACAGAATGGTAGATATTGAAATTATTGAAAATATTAACAGTATTTAAAATTACAAGTACAATTTACTATAATTTATTAAAACATATAAAGTACACACACTTTCACATAAATCTTAACTTTAGGATTAATCAAAAACTATTGCACCATAAAGTTTTTACCTCAAGATATGTCTAAAGGCGACATTTCGAACCCTTGCAAATAAATAATATTATGCATGTTTTTGTAAATATTTACTTCCTTTCTGATTTTTTCCTATAAAACTAAGAAGTCTGTCACTAAAATTATTTATTAATAATATATGCATGCTTGGTAAGAGGAATACTCAAGCACTATAGTATGCCAATATTTACATTGACTTGTAAACTACACATGCATTCAATAACTCAATAAATTATTTTTGACTTTTGACTTTGCCCTTATATCTAAAAACACAAACACTTTCTTTTCTTTATCTAGTTGTTTCTTATTTACATTTCAAAGTAAATATTATTGAAGTGTATAAAATACAACTGCGAATTGAATTTTTTGTTTGAAAATTCTCATAAATGTAAAGATTGCAGCATATTTCATTTATTAAAATATGAGAGATACTTATATAAATAAAAAATAAATATGCCTTTTGATGACGTCAAAATATCCTCTAGGATTATAAAGACATTCGGGTAAGCCCTGGTTAAAGTTATATAATTTAGCTTACCAGGTTTACAAATGTGAAACCAGGATTTTTTTCAATTTTAAACCAAATTTTCCCATATATCTGGTAATTTATGCCTACCTTTCTAAAAGAATTTTTCATTTACTCATTGTTTTACATTTTCGTAAGAATCGACGAGCTGGTTAATTAGTGCTTGACCCAATGAAAATAAGTGTTAGTCGGAAGATGTCAAGTCTATAAAATAAGTCGCATGTGGTAGTTATTCAGAATCAAGTTGTATTATCGTCAAGGAAAATCAGCTTGTGTTGACTTGCGAGGTATTCCGAGGTTTTTCCAAAACTGCATTTCTCAATTCGATCAATTGTTGTCGATAACTTTCTCCCGTAAACATTTCACCAGGTTTGAGCTGCTCATACTAAATAACACCGCGTTGGTCCCAGAAAACACAAAGCACCGTCTTCTGCCCAAAGCAATGTGGCCTTGCAGTTGATTTTCTCGGTTGGCCAGTGTTAAAATGTAAATATTTTCGCTTGGGATTCGAAAAATTGATGGTTTTTCTAACGCCAGTTATAATTCGATGCAATGACTTGCGTTTGTACTTGGCAAGGAGCAGTTCGCAAATAAGGTTTCAGTTTTCTTGCTGTCGGTCGGTCAATTCATGTGGCTTCCATTTACTGACTTTCCGGATTCTCCGTGGAATTGAAAATGCATTGCTAGGCTACATTTTATTGCTCTGCGAGTTTTTCTAGCGTTTGGCTATCATCTTCGTTCAGTAAAGCTTGCAAATTGACGTCTTAAAAGTTTTTCGGCGGTTGGCCGCGATCCTCATTTAACGATGATCGCAAATATTAGAATTTTGCACAAACATCGACATAATTAACACATAAAAATATGTGCTGCTGTATGAAACTTGTCCGTTTATAGACTGTACATTGTTGACAGATGTGAAAAGAAAAACACGGATTCCGGTTTCATATTTGAAGACCTGGTATACAAGAATCTTGTTAAGAAAAGACTTCATATTTTGTATACCGTATAATTTTTTTTTGACAATGGATCTATTTAAAAAGAGAAAAACAATGATGTCATATACTTGACAATGGTTGTCAATAATTAAATATTACGTCTAAGTGAACTTTATTCGCGAGGTCCAAGACCAAGGTCCAATGACATTATAAAACAGGAAATTATGTGACTAAAAATGTGATTTATTGAAATATCTCAATCGCTCATTATTAAAACTGACCTAACCTTCATTGCAGTATTTTCTTGCTTTATGACTTTTGGAAAATTTTCAAACATTTTAGAGCGAAGAAAATCGCTAACAGGCCTTAATATGAAAACAACTCATTATTTTAGCACGGACAAAATGTAAAAAAAAAATTCTTGAAATAATTATTATTTAAATAAACAGTATCATGAAATTAATTTACCACTTCTGGTGAACCAATTTATATTAAAATGTAGCCTAGTGCTCAAAATTAATGTCACGAGATTAAATACACAATTTCATCTCGATTCTACAAATATTTTGACTGCTGGACATAAACTGACATAACTTTAAATATAATACATGTTTTTCTTACGTCCATGTATAAAACATTTGACTTCAAGGAATCTAAAAATATACTGTTTGAAATTTTGTATTTGAAAAGATTAAACAGAATGCGGTGTTCGAGAGTGTGAAATTTCTTTGAAAATAATTATCACATTTACCCTACTATTAAATTCATCCAAGATCTTACTACTTGATAGTTTTCATAATTACTCTAGGTTTAGTGGGCAGTTGCATTTGGTTGACGTTAATATTTTCTTCGTAATAAGCAATGGTCACATTTTTTTATTTACACGTATCATTGGTTTCTAGGCGACTACTTGACCTAGAACCTTTTGGCTAACGCCTAAACTTTATAGAATAGTTTTTCTTAGAAATAAAGCTTATTTTATTTTGTTTTGTTTGCTAGCAAATTTATGTGCATTTTATTATTATGATTAAGATTATACATCCCACTAAGGTCTATGGTTAATATGTGATAGAAAATTTTCTGTTTTCATAGTTTAAATTTTAATTTATTCATAATTTTTCAAATCAGGACAAATAAATATTTTCAATTTTGGATAGCGAACAAATCTGCTGTAATTTTGACTTATGATTTTCCAATTTTTAAAAGATCAAATAGATCTGATATATGGGACATCTACCATTCCTTTACAAATCAGGTAAGGTTCATTTTAACTGGAGGATGGCTAATGGTGATCAATTGGAACCACTAACACTACGTTATACGCTAACGCGGTCGAAAAGACCGCTCTCTAGATCTCTTTTTAAGCTGTTTATGACCCTTGAAAGTACGGTGCTGTCTTTTAGACCATAGACCATAAATAGTGAGTTATATTTACTAATGACTTTTTCGAAGGCTCTGCTAATGGTTCAATGGTTTTAGAAGCTGAAAATTCATTAAATTCAGGAGAAATTATTGAAGCTAATTATGATTTAGATGTCCAACAACTTAGTATCATTGACGAAAGTAATTGAGTTATTGTATTTATAATATTATTAATAAATATTATTATATTACAAATATTTGTAATATTACTAATGAATATATTTAAAATCAATGTGAATTTGTTATTTATAAAGTTCAAAAATTAAGAATATACAATAATCTTATGTAAAAACACGGTGCTATAAAGTGCGGTGTTTTAGAATGTGCGTGTAGCCACGGAACTTTTTGTAGCGCATGTAACAAAGTGTTAATAAAGTTGCTTTTAGACAGAACTTGTTTATCATTTTGCCATCTAATAATCTTTGTGCAGGCAATACTACTTCGTTCATGTTCAAGATCAACGGGCGCATTAAAAAGTAATGTTCCCACTGAATTTGAGTATAACTCGAATTTTATTAAGGTATTTTTAGAGAATTTGTTTAATATTGTGCCAAAAGCTGTATTGTCGATGGTAATTTTTCGCAGGCTTGAAAAAAAATATGTGACATTCGCCAGTTCATATTGTGCAGCGATTTTAAGGAGATCGCTCGATTAGTCTTTTCATTTGCAGAGAATTTTGGAAAATATTGTTGCATCGCAGATTCGTTATCATTTGCCATTTAACATTTTTCCAGGTACTCAATTGGGTTTTGAATCCGACTATGGCAGTAACCGTATATAATTTGGTGGTTTGAGCACTGCCTTGATGTTGATATCTTTATAAGAGGCTTTTCATCATAGCTAACTTGTTAATATTCTGCATTTTGTTTGTCGTAAAGATTTCGTTTGGATGCTTGTTTAAATGCTTGCCTTTGGTATTCCTTAATTGACTTATATTTATATAAGAACGGTATTTGTACATTTTTACATGAAAAAACTAGTATTTATATATAAGTTAGTCCCAATATATTACATGCTTTTATATAGGAAAAAAATATTCACATATGTTATTAGTATTTATAGGAGATAATATTAAGTCATCTGAATATAAAAATTCAGTTAAGCTAAAATAAAAATCTCTGAAAATAGAGTTACTTGGGTTTTAATACATTGTGAATTTGCCCCAGAAATTATAACAATAATATGTTTATAAATTTTAATTTTTTATATTTCTTGTTTTCAAGAGCCCTATATTCTTACAAGTGAATGTGGGACCGGAATCCGAAACCGGAGTAAGAAGTAAAGTACTCGAAAACACATTTATTACATGGTTTGGAAATGAAGTTGAATAGTGAAGGTTTTTCAAAATTTTTATATTTATATCATATTTAACGTCTTAGATAATAATCTTAACACGGGAGAGCTGGAGAGAGGGCAAGGCGCAATTTAGGATGCTGCAGCAAGGTATTCCAAACATGGCGACAAAAATGGTGGCACAGAAAAGGGGAAACTAATCTGGACACCAGAGCATTATGGAATTACATTAGCTAATGAACTAGGCAAAAAAAATCAGGTGTAAGATCATTCGTGAGGCTAGAGCAAGGAAATACAGATAAAATATTTCTTGGGCCGACGACGCAGTTGAACTTCATAAATCAAAAACCGTATTAAGATAGGAAGATAACATTGATTTGAAGTTGATAAAGGGGATAGTGAACTGCCTATACTATGACATTAACCTTCAGTAAATCGAAGTTCACACACCTTCTACGAGGTTTCAAACTATGTTTTTTTTTTAAATATGCGTGTGGCCTGTATTTGCTTTGTTGTATATTTCAACCTACTTAGGTATCCAGGCATTATAAGCGATCACTCCTTAAATGAGATCAGCATATTACATTTACATCATAGAAACTCAGGAAATCATTCTACACATTTAGAAAATATTTTGCGTTTGGTCAATTGGATTCAGAACATGCAGAAACTTCTCACTAATGCTAATATAATAAAAATTTTCATTTATAAACTTATACATGTCACAATTTTTTTTCGTAGAGTTTGTTTTAGTATGTCTTGCTCTCGAAAAAACCACTTTGAAATCCGGTTATATTTATAATAAAGTATTAGTAAAAATGTGTTCATTTGCTTCAACTATATCAAATTTATGTTTAACTCAAAATGCTAGAAAACGCATATAACTAAATATTAAAAGTTTTCGTTGTTATAGTTTGAAACTAATTTCATTCCGTTGCGTTGTTTCGTGTGCATGTTCAACTCTATAAATTTAGAGACAATTTCATAAAGTAAAAGTTCATCCTACAATACATAATTGTGCGAAATTAATTCACGGAGTACAAGTTTTGTATTTCAATTATTTACGGTTGCCTTGTGAATTTCTCTTTATAAAACGTGTATACCTTGCAAATTTATAAAACTAATAATTATAGATCATAATTTGTACGTGCTGTGTATATCAAAATAATTAAATTAATTTACTTTCGTTTTATTGAAATTCCCCAGTGATCAATGCACTGCAAAAGCGAAACAATTTTTAAATGAGTTTTGCTGGAATTCTTCCTTGCATAAAAATTAATTTAAATTTCATAAAAAGTCAAATTAGAAGTTATTCAAATATTTACAAAATGCAGGCAAACCTTCGGAAAAGGGAAGAATCGTGTTTATTAAAACATTAATTCGTTTTAAAAGCATAAATTTTAAAAATTGTCGCTTCCAAATGTGCCACTATTTATTTAACAGACGTGCAATGAATTTTCATACACGAGAGTAAAAATATCAGATAACTCTGAAAAGTTTCCAACATTTATAAATTCGAATATATCATCATAACGGCTTGAAAATGAAAAATTCCATGGCAAATAGTAACAAATTCACGAGGAGTTGAGGAGAATTCCGCATACGGCACAATTATGACAAATTAATCTCAACTGTGTCGTACATAACTACCATGGATGACATCTTATACCACATATTACTTACACTACATATCGGAAGTCGTCTACTGGGTAATATTTCCAATAACGGACTTTATTTCTATAGTCAATAGTGTTAATTTTTTATAAATCATATTTCAAGATGTTTTACATTTACAAATGAGAGAAACTCAGGACAGTGATTTATTAAGAAAATCATTGAAATTCAATCTGTTTTCGATGCAAATTTTCGAGTTTACTTTTTTCTTAGATAATGTTAAAAATTCTTGACAATGAAAATCTCATTAATGAAATTTATTTCAGTTACCGTAATAAAATTTTTAATTGCGAGTGGTGTTACTTATTGAATTCATAAAAAAAATCTGGAATTTATGTGAAAGTAACATTTACTACAAAACAAGTCTTGATAATAAGCGTTTTTGTCAATTGCAGTGTCTACATAGTTGTTTACCCAGAACAAATGTAGGATCTTTTGTATGGTTAAAACAATCGAGCAAATAATAAGCTACGGATTTTTCTCAATTTCCATAATGGTCGTTAGAGTATTTTAACATCAATAAAATCATATTTTATTACTTGCACACCATTACCTTCACAAGTTATAAAGTACGGAAATAAATCAGATAATTAAAACGAAGCATAATTCTATCATTTCCGTTTAATACTATGGTACTAAAGAGATAAATAGGAAGACACGCGTACGTATTCCATTTCCCTTGTTCTTATTTTGCTGAGAGACTATACTCGGAAATTATTTTCCTCCTGCAGTACAAAATACGTGGAATACTAGCAGTGGACTATATAGCCGACACGTAGTTCGAATATCTTCCGCACGCCAACCCCTACACGGTTTTACTCGACAATAGCACGCATGAAGAATTTAATATCGATATAAGAGTATACTCGTGTTGGGACAATGCAATATTGACATATTAAGAGGCTTTTATGACATACTTTATTTTCTTTTCATAGCCACCAAATAAACACTAAGAAGGTGCAAAGCGAAACTATTAAAGCTTTTTTCATTCTTAACCTTGATATATGAGTTTTCCACAAAGAGCGAAGAAAAAGTTATTTTCTGTAATTAATAACTTTTGTTTGCCTGGATGTTGAGCGTTTTCCTCTATCACAAACATTTCAAGCGGCAAATCCGAGAAAAAAAAAACAATTACGGATTTCAGTTTTATCTTTGAAATATCATTACAAAAAAAAACAAGGAAAATTTCTTTTTCAATTCACTGCAATACGATTAATTTAGGAAACAAAATGGGATCAGGGTTTCTACGCTTTGTAAATGGCATTTCACTGCCAGGTAAATTCCAGAATATTCCTACAAACCAAATAGCAGAAATTTTCCGAATAAGCAAAGTTGTATAGATGGAATTAAAGTTTCTCAACCTTATCCAGCATATTAGTTAAGTAAATAAGGCTCATTCCGCTCTACTTGCCACTATATCAAAAGTAAAATATCGATAATATCACCCCATTGTAGTCCCAGGAGTAGATGTTTAGGTTTAAGCCGTGAAAGACTGCCAAAGTGTAGGAAGCTGTTATATATTACAACACGGGACCTATATATTTTAATATGCAGTGCTTAAATACGGAACACAGAAATGTGGCTTCCCCAACACATCACATACATATAATAAACGCAAAAGACATATACTTCAGGAATACTGTTCGCATAAATATAGTAAAGGTATTTTAAATGGCTTATTTTTTCTCAAGAGAATCCCTAATGTACCATATGTTCACGTTTAAAAGACTTGGGACTGAAATTTTTTATAAAATATGAGGACTGCCACATAAATATAATTTTGTATATTGAGGTCAGGGTTTTTTTATTATATGTATATACCTTTATTATTTTGCAGATTGGAAGGAATATGCTAATTTGTTGCACGAACTTAGTTAAAATTTATTCAATTTCTTTTAAAATTAAATAACCTATACCTACCAGACAGGCATATATAT
>JAUIMW010000580.1:0-16351 GCA_033557785.1 Enochrus cinctus
AAAAGATAATTGTTTTATTTTGGTAAAGTTTCCAAAGAAAACATGTGTCAAATATTATGTTGGAAAAGTTCTTAGCTATTATTCACGAACAAAGCTTAAAGTTTTCTATCTTCAAAAGAAACTCGGATCTTTGTTTTCCCTGATGTGGAAGATATCCACACATTATATATCAGTGACGTTGCTAAGATCCTACCTGATCATTCACCACGATCATTTTATACTGCTAGAATATCAAGGCTTTTTACAATTGCAACTAATTTAAATAACTTTGATGTTCAATAAATTTAAAAGCTTTTAAAATAGTAGATTCAGACTTTTTTATAATTAACTACAATATATTTATTACACTAAGGTGCATAAACTAGATAATTTAGTTCATTAATCATAAATTAAATAGCTAAAATGCAAAATGTGTACGAAGGGTGACCCATTTTCCCTATTATTTCCGGTACAACTTTTCTTAAGTAAACGAGATGCACCTGACATATTAAAGGAGGTGTCTGAATTTTCCCCTCAAAGGGCAAAAAATTTCATCCGGCGCTTGTTGCTGACACAAAAAAAAGAGGTCACCTGAAAAATGTTTGGCACATATAATAAATAATTATTTGTAGATATAAAAACATTACAAAATCGACGAAATCTTATTAATAATAATATAATGTTTCCGTCTTATAATAAAATTAAATTTTAGCCAGAGGAGGAGGCCATTGTGATTACAGAAATATCTGCTGAAGTTTTTACAATAAAATAAAGTAATAAAAGTTTCACATCTTTAATAATAATTATTTGAGAATTTCTCAACATAGATCTGCAGTTTTCTGACGAGTCCCCAAAGTAGTCCTGGCATTATCGCCCTTCCTATCGAACATCGTCGATATCTTTTTTTAAGGGCTTTACTTAAATCATCTAATAGCTGCTCCGAAGTGGGTCTTTTCTTGTGCTTCAAAAGCTCATAATGTATTGGTCCTCGAATGTCCCACCATATGCACAACATTCTCTTATTTAGGCTTAAGCTCGGTTTAGAGGTTGAGGGGGAAGATTCACCGGGTTCACAGTGTGCGTTTTTTCGTGCGATGTTTTCGTAGATAATCCACTTTTCAATCCCAGTTACCATTCGGTCCAAGAAAGATTCGATATTATTCCGAGCAATTCAAATCATATTCAGAGACCAAGTCTCTGGATATGGTCCCAAATGGTTTGTTGAGCTAAACTAAGCTTTTCTGCATCTCATGCATGCGCATACATATTGAAAATCGATATGACGTTATCGGACAGAACTATCCAGTAGACTTAATATTTAAACATATTTAAAGTGACAAATCATACAATTGATTTTGCAAATGGGGTTGCGAGTTCTGGGCAAAGCCTCTGTAAGCAAAGACTGGATAAGGAATATAGTGTCGAAAATTTATTTTCTATTTTTTGCATGAAGAAATTGCAAATTTAGTGCTTTGTCGCAGTATATTTGCGGTGCATCGCCAAAGAAGATGAACGATGATATGAAAATTAAAAAATAAAAATGTGACGGCACTATGTACGTATTTGGGAAATCCCCTTTGCATTCTTATATAAGATGTTTTGAGTGTATTTTACTAATTGGGCAGCTATCAGAAGTCAAGAGTCAAGAAATAAAGGCAACATCATTTTCAACGAAATGCAGTAGAACCAAAACAAATCGAGACATTATGAATCGCTTTTTGTTGACTTCCGACCCTATTTTATCAGCACATGTCAAATTATCCGCGAAAAATAAAGACTTTCATCTGGACACCAAAAAATTGTTTAAAGTGTAGCAGGAACTAAGTTATGCTAGTGACGAAGACAGTACTAGTGAAAGTGGTATTGATAGTGAGTAACAACAGATATATAATTAGTCTCTGTTAGTTTTAATTAGACATTATTTGCAAAACATTGAAGTTTACAGGTATATTAAGTTTCTTGGAACATGTGCTATATTTTTTATCTTCTACGTGTACTTAAATCCCAAAATTTGTGTGCCTCGTCGTAATAGTTATTAATTTGGCCCGTTATTCCACAGATTTTGTTCAAAATATTCACCAAGAATATTTGTCAGTTAAATTGTGAGATTGTAAAATATCGTGAGTTCGGATGTGAATTTTGTTGTTGTTGCAAGGTTTGTTGTGGTAGATTGTTAGTAAAGTTAGGGCTGTTATGTGTGTTTAGGTTGTGTTGCAATGTGGCCACGTCGAAAACAATAGTAAATCATCTCACAGAAATATTCACGAATTCCATTGATTTACTCAGATGAAATCTTCTTCAATATAACTATTCAATTAGCATCCCAAAAACAAAATGTTATTCGTGCGAATACTATCAAAAATATCAAATTTAACGATGGAAAGAGGTGCCTGAACATCAATTTTCTATACATAAGTAGAACGTAGTGTGGCTTGGCAATCTAACCAGTATGTATCAGGGATCGGTCATATTTTTCTAGAATTTAAATCTGGTGATTATTACGACCAGGCTATAAAATTTAATTTACCTCTCTAGTTAAACGTTAAATATAACAGTGCGCACTTCGTTATAAATATGCACGTAATGTTCATCTATTTTTTACAAAGCACAACTCGTGAGCAACTAATGGCTTAAGGGCAATCAACAGATATCTATAACAACGTTCTAAGCGTTTCCTAGTTCGCCAACAAAATATTAGCAGCGCAGCATGAAGAAGAATAGCCATTTGTGGGTCTATTAGAGAATAGCCGTTCACCTTGGAACTCGACACATAACTAGAAGTAAATTACAGAACTCCTGTGTTCCGCTGATTGTATTAAAATCGAATCAAGAGTATTAAAGCCTGATGCCTGTTGCACTAAGTAAAAAACGTTACGATTCAACCAGTTTTTAAGCCAAAATGAATTGACGTATGTAATTGCAAACGTCAGCCTATTTGCTTCGTTAATTCCTCATTGATTACAGGTGAGACATTGGGCAGACGTGAGTGTGCTTAGAAATGAGATATTGCGAACACATGCGTAATATCAACTTACTAACTTATTTAGTGGCCCCTTTTGAAAAATAACCGAAATTAAGTAAAATATTGTTGTTTGCTTTTTCAAGAAGCGGAGCACTTTGGTAAAGAACTGCCACCCATTTATCTCCCCTGAGCACAAAGAAAAAAGAAACAAAAAACAAGACGAATGATCGGAACGTCGACGGTAAATTTAAAATTCAAAATTTGTCCTTGCAAACAAAGTGAGCATTTGTACTTTGCATTGGACTAGATAAATATTTTCATTTTTATAAAAGTAAAAAAACATAAAAGGCAATTATTGAAAGAGGTATTAATTAAACGTGTTAGTAATTGCAGTGCTTTGATTAAACGCATGGTAAATAAAAAACCGTGTGCGTTTGTTGAAGGTTAGCCATTTTCGACATAAATATCGCATATTATCCTTGCAGCAACCCATTATTATATATGGAGGATATAAAAAGGAGGACCAGCTATTAAAAAAGGCATTTGAAGAATGGCATTATGAATTATTTATGGCCATCCAAATTGTCGATAATGGTATACAATTTAGTAATTTGTATTAGAATTACGCGTCATGCATTTATCTGCAAGTTTGTCCGACACACACATAGACACATGACTCCCAAATTAATGACGGAAGTCTGTGAAGGTCAAAAAAAGTACGGATGTTTGGAGAGCTCGGGGCGAAGGCGGCCTTCCTATCTGCAAGCCGTCTCAAGGTTAACCATTGTTTTGCCAAATTTTCGCCGGGCAAAAATAATCTGCCCGCTTCGGTTTCTATTTTGCAGCTTGCATTACATTATACATGACCATATGTTTGACGACGTCAACCAGGACTAGATTTGGTTTTGTTCCTTTTCTTTTTTTTGTGTGAGGCGTGTGTTAGGGGCCAATAAAGGGCACCACACATGGCTCTCGAATTTTATATGGAGACTCTTGAATAATGAAGGTTTAATACGAGGATTGTCTGAAAAGTTTCCAACTTTACAAAGTTACCTAATTTTCTTATTTTTTTCTGCAACGCTACACTGTCTCTGCAATAATTGATAGCCATTTGCTCAAAATATGCATGTCACCAAGACTATTTTGCAATATTTGAAAAGAGAAATAAACGTCTGTCATTGTTTTTGTGTGTGCTACAAAAACAGGAGTCCCACAAGGAACGGTGTTGGGTCTCATTCAATTCTTAATTTACTTTAACGACCTGTCTAAATTAATGGAAATATTATTTCGAATGCAACTTTTGGTTGTATTTTTATTATTTATTTGCAATTTTGATTTTACTTTTGTTTTATACAATATCTATTTATATATATCCTTGGGCAAGTTCTCGCAGTTTGTCATTTGCAGTTTCGCCTTCTAAAATTGTAGATGTCCATGCTAGCAGCTTTTCTGATTAGCCCTCGCACAAAAAATTAGTCAGCGAACAGTGAAGATAGGAATAAGTTTTAATTTCTCTATGAAAGCCTAATGATGTCTGTGTCTAGTCGCGAAACATTTAGCCGCAACCCAATGCCAAAGCTGACCCAGTTAGTTGCAGTATCGAGCTGTTGTCCTTGACCTTGAATCATCCCAACGGTGCATGTCAAGGCTCACTAGACTGTGCCACCCTTCCGTTGCAAGCGGTTTCCTGATTGGTCGGGCGATTAAAATCTCCAGACTGGACCATTTAGAGCTGCCATTACTTCTTCCACACACTTCATTTGTTGTTGCGTGTTGTGTATGGCTATTCAACATTTGAATTTTAAATCCGCTTTTTTACTCTAACCGTCGGGGGTTTCTTTCACGTGCAGCTTAAGTAGACTGTTAAAAAGGTACAGACGTACACCTCATACATAAACATTTATGGTAGCGATTTTGGAAACATAAAATAAAAGATTTTTCGATATTTTTGCGATGACAAAGCGTCTGCTGAATATATTTTATGCCGCCCAGATTGAAAGGGCAATCAATGCAGATGCTTTTGGCAGAGTTAGTAATCCATACTTTATTATCTTCTTGGAGAAAGAATGCACACATAAATTTTGAGTTTATATTTGTGACACGAAATATGACAACTATGCCAAAGTTATTTATACTCAGGTTTATTATAAGTTGTAGCTTGGAACGACTATCCTTTTAATGTGTTGTACAGTTCTATAAATATTCTCTTTGTGCTTCATTTACCTACACACATCAAGTCCATGCCAATGAATGTGGTCGTAAGTCATTTTCACGTGCTGGCTCAAGATATGAAAATTATATGATTTATTGCTTATTTTTTATTAGTTATTATTTATTTTATTTATTATTGTCATAACCATTTAACTGCTTATGACAAACGATTTCACCAATCAGCTTGTATAGTTAAAAAAAACTATGTTCAAATTTTTTTTAAGAAAAAAAAACAAAAATTTTATGTATACATACAACACTAAAAAATAAAAACATAGAGGCAACACTCCATTTACAATATAAATAATTTAAAAATCCTACATTAGTGACACCTGTACATCTGTTTACACACTTGCTCAGTGAACTAAATATACAGTAACCTGTTACTTCAAACTATCGAATTACCTAAATTTATTGAATATTCTATTAAATATCTACATAATCCAGGCGAAATTTAATGATAGTCCAATCGATTATAAATGTATTTAGCCATGGAGCGGTAAATAAAGAGAAAAATGAGTCGTCTAGCCTTACATCCAACCATATTGACATATAAATACAAGCATAATTTACGCTTGAGCATGTTTTAGAGTCGATTTTAGACATTGTACAAATACGAAAATGTAAATATTTGAGTGAAAATTTATCTCGGTGGAAAGATATAAAACATTTGTGTAGAATGCGGTCACTGAACCAAAAAACACGACCCTGACTTTGCCATTGCCCTCGCGAACTATGTCAATCGAGGATTTAAAATCTTTTCTTCAATTAAAACTATACCCTACCTCTTTCAGTTGAATCCATTTGCTCCCAACCACCGACGGCAAACCCTTGGAACTCGATAAACAAAGGAATCCACCAGAAAATAATAAATAAAACGAACACCCTACTTTCGATACGATAACATGGCCGCGACAACTGTCAAACTCAAGTAATAAATTTATATATCGTCACTGATAATATCACTTAAACTCGCCCTTATTCCTTGAACACAATTACGTTTTCTTTTATTTTATTTTTTATGCTCGTATCAATTGATATCTAACCGATTTAAATTGATATTTTTGTTAAATATTGAAATAAGTGAGGTTACGCGAATTGAAACGAGGTGGCGGTAGAAACTGTTGCACCGAAAACATCGACTGTGACGCCTCTGCTTTATAACTATCCAGGGGCGTAGCAGTAATTTGATTGTTAGTAACAAAACGCATTCCTTGAACTGTCATACAGTATCAGCTGTAACATGTCAAATTTCAGAACTGTCATGTCAATTGTCTTAATTTGAGGTTATGCATTAAACCCACCCATTAAAGTAGAATAGGAGAGCTTTGATAGCACCTTAACCCTTTTACTCCTGAAGGAACATTTTGTCCAAGGGTAAGGTCTGACATATACTAAAATATTTAAATTCTTACAAATGCATTTAGATCTGGAATTTTAGTACATACAGTTGCGGAATTACCAAAAAATAGTCCACTTAAAATGTTTCAGTTGTATCTGTTGAGAGCTGAACAAAAAGTTCATACAATTACTTTCATTGAAGAAGGCTCATTTCAGATTCTATAGACTTCTTGTCAATGTCAAATTTTGGTCCAATTTACACTACATAAAAAAACGAAAACTAGCTATAGACTTGGACTAATTTTGTAATTCTGCAACTGTACATACATTAGCATAGACAAATTTGAGTTTTTATAGAGATTTTTTTGTCGTCCTCTATTGACGATAAATATGTGCATTACATTTTTAGAGAATTATAAAAATGATTCTTACAAAAAAAATTAAAATTGTTTAATATTGAAATAGTCAGTCACAAAAATTCGAACACCTATCAAATTTAATAAAAACAGTATAAGGGCTTAATTTATTGTTGCAAAAAGAAGTTCATTTAAAATAGAACGTGGTACTTTCAAGTTACGAAATTTCGGAAGGAATCTTCAAAAACATTCAATCTTTCAAACGACCCTAGTAATTTAATTTATTAATAACTCTTTCACTTTAGTTCTGCTTCGCTTCATATAAATCAATATCTTAAAAAATAGCTGCGTATGCTCGCAGCTTCGCTGCTCGTTGACTCGGACAAGCCCTCGCAAATCGAATTATTAATTCTGCTTCGCTTCACATAAATCAATGCCATGAAAAATAGCTGCGTATGCTCGCAGCTTCGCTGCTCGCTGACTCGGCCAAGCCCTCGCAAATCGATTTATTAATTCTGCTTCGCTTCACATAAATCAATGCCATGAAAAATAGCTGTGTATGCTCGCAGCTTCGCTGCTCGCTTATTCGGGCAAGTCCTCGCTTATCGATTTATCAATTCTGCTTCACTTCATGTAAATCAATGCGTTAAAAGCTACCTGCGTATACTCTCAGTTTCGCTGCTCGCTGACTCGGGCAAACCCCCGCAAATCAATGAAAACTTCATGTAAATCAATACCTTAAAAAATAGCTGCGTATGCTCGCAGCTTCGCTGCTCGCTGACTCGGGCAAGCCCTCGCAAGTCGATTTATTTATTCTGCTTCGCTTCATATAAATCAATGCCATGAAAAATAGCTGCGTATGCTCGCAGCTTCGCTGCTCGCTGACTCGGGCAAGCCCTCGCAAATCGATTTATTTATTCTGCTTCGCTTCATATAAATCAATGCCTTAAAAAATACATGCGTATGCTCGCAGCTTCGCTGCTCGCTGACTCGGGCAAACCCTCACAAGTCGATTTATTTATTCTGCTTCGCTTCATATAAATCAAAGCCATGAGAAATAGCTGCGTATGCTCGCAGCTTCGCTGCTCGCTGACTCGCGCAAGCCCTCGCAAGTCGATTAATTTATTCTGCTTCGCTTCATACAAATCAATGCCATGAGAAATAACTGAGTAAGCTCTCAGTTTCGCTGCTCGCTGACTCGGGCAAGCCCTCGCAAATCAATGAAAACTTCATGTAAATCAATGCCTTAAAAAATAGCTGCGTATGCTCGCAGCTTCGCTGCTCGCTGACTCGGCCGAGTCCTCACAAATCAATGTTTTAATTCTGCTTCGCTTAATGTAAATCAATATCTTAAAAACAAGCTGTGTATGCTCGCAGCTTTGCTGCCCGCTGACTCGGGCTAGCCCTCATAAATTAATGAATTAATTCTGCTTCGCTTCATATAAATCAATGCCTTAAAAATAGCTGCATTCGCTTTGTATGAGGCAGTCTCTTAAATAATATCTGTGTTTGCTTGCAGCTCGCTGACTTGGACATGGCTACCCAAGTCAATTCTACTTTTCTTCATATAAACCAATGCGTTTCAAAATAGCTGCGTGTGCTCGTAGCTTCACAGCTTACTAACTCGGGCTACACATCATAAGTATATTTATTAATTTTGCTTTGTTTAAATAAATTAGTGTCCTCAAAATAGGTGCATATACTCAGAGCTTCGCTGCTTGTCGAGTCAGGGAAGCCCTCAGAAAGTAAATTTATTACTTTTGCTTCGCTTCATATAAATCAGTGTCTTGAAAAATATGCAGCTCGCTAACTCAGGCAAACCCTCTCAATTCAATTTATCAAATCTACTTCCTTTCATATAAATCAATACCTTAATAAATAACCGCGAACTTGCAGCTCACTGAGTCGGGCAAGCTCTCACAAGCCAATTTATTAATTCTGCTTTGCTTCATATAAATCAATGCTTTAAAAAATAGCTAAGTATGCTGACAACTCGCTCACTCTGACAACCCCTCACAAGTGAATTTATTAATTCTGCTTCGTTTCATATAATTTAGTGTCTTAAAAGCAGCTGCTTATACTCACAGGTTTGCTCCTGCTGTCTCAGGCAAGCCTTATTGCCTATTAAGCAATAATACAAACCTACACAACACCATAATGTATGAGATAAAAAACGTCAATGTCTCGGCGCACTCAAATCATCCCTTCCTCGTGTGTTGTATTCACGGTGTTTATACAAAATAAGCACTTATTTTTGAGGAAGTATTTCAAACAGGCAGGTATATATGTAGATGTTATAGCATTTTCTGTTTAGAAAAAGTATCCTGGAACTATCAAAGCAACCCAATCCACACAGCACCCTCACCGCCCTATTCTGCATTTTCAGAACATCCTCTACAGCTGATTAGGCCCCCCCACAAGAGAATTTCATATGTGGCCACACTGTGAAAGATGGCATAACAAGCTAATTTAGCGCATTGGTGAGTAGATGTCTGCCTGATTCTTGTTATACAGTAAATTGTAGAAGAAAGTTCAGAGAGAAGCATTCGCACATGAGATGTCCAACCCAATCTATGATTCACGTAAAGCCAGAGGAACCTCATTGCACTTAGTTCCTTTCCACTAAAAGTAGTAAATTTTAAGAATTGTATTTTCTTGTTGTTCACATTTAGCTTATTTTTGTCAAATCACAATTCAACCTGAGAATGTATTAAAAGCCCTTGATATACTTGTCAAAGTTGTGCATGTATATCATAAAAAGGACTGGACTCAACACTAATCCCTGCGGAATGCTACAGTTAACAGTTCCCACTCCCTGCCAATCTATTACCTGCGTCTTATTCCTAAAATAACTCTCAAGAAGCTGTCCCACAAGCCCTCTCACTCCATAACCATGTAAGTTATTCAGAAGGCTATCATGGTCCGCAGTGTTAAGAGCCTTTGACAAATCACAAGCAGCCGCCTCAACCCTACCCCGCCATCAAACAACTCAACAACATTTCCCACGGAAAACAACCCGCCACGAAACACTCGTTCATCACGTCAGACAACGGTTCTGCAAGCTCATCTGCAACCTATTTCAGAACATGTGTTGAGATTTCAAATGTGTCCCGTGTTCGCTTTGATTTTATTGAACGTACGATCCCATAAATTTCCTACTGTGTCATCGGAATGACAAAGAAAGATGAATTATTCACCTGCTTAGGCAACATCATCAGTTCCATAGAAGATAGTCTCTAATATGCTTCTTGGTTTTTTTCTCCCATTGCAGAGTAATATGCATTGAAATCTTCTGCATTGAGGTGTTCATTTTCTGTATTGCACTGTCCTTTCTGAGTTAATTATATCCCAAGTTACTTTTTGCTTATTATCTGCATTTTTTATTCTCACCTCATACATCTCTCTATTTTCATTTTGTATTCTTTGTATTAGGTGTCTTTTGAATTTTTCATAGATAGTCTTAGATTCTTCATCTCTCCTTGCCTTCCTAATAATAGCAAGTGCCTCAAGCACATTTGATAATATATTGAATTCTTTGTTGTTAGACAACATGACCATGAAAGTTAGAGAAGTGAGTCTCAATGTTCTCATCCTACATCGTCGATAAGTTGGTAAGTCACAGCTGATTCCTGACGCTGGTTATAGTTGCTTCATTTCCTTCTTTCTTCTAGTTGCCATATCAACCAAGTCTACAATGATAACTTGAGCAATATGGTCTGACAAGTGTACGTTGATAGTTCTTTTGCTACTAACATTAACCTTATTTGTATCAATAAAGATATTGTCAATGCAAATCTTTATTTCTCCTAACACATGAGTAGCATTCTTCATCATCAGCTTCAAACCAAAAAGCAAACTGTATCATCTGTTGTCTTCTCTTTGAATCCCTAACAAAGCCGATGTTAAAATCATCCATAAGGCACAAACTTCTTCCGCCATAGTCAACCGCCACATAATTCAGAGCCTCTCCCAACTTTTCAAGTGCAAATGATGCAAATTCTGCGCTTAGTCCGGGCACCCTGTAGACTACTATCTCAATAATGTTTCGGGATGGCAGTTCAACCACTGACAGGGTATTTTTCCTTCATGCAGTCAGAACACAACTATGCTCACCCTTACCTTTGCAGAAGCATCTAGCTATTCAGGTCTTTTGGATTTAATCTGATTTATTAATTGCATAGCTAAAGGTGCCCCCAATCGAGAGCAAACCGATCTTACAAAGTTTTAATTAATTCTGCTTCGCTTCATATAAATTAGTGTCTTAAAAAAATAGCGATACTATTCTACATTAGCAGTTCTATTACCGTTCTTCCATTTTTTTTGCTCCCATGCCTGAAGGAACTAGGAGAGGCCTTCAACTTCACTTGTATTTATAAATTGTTTGAGTCAGTTTCTTTATAATTTAATTATATGTCAATTTTAAGATGTGATATTAACTTTAAAATTGATCTCATACAGCCCATAGTGGTTCCTAAGGTAGTATTCTGTATTTGTAATAAGGCAAGTTGAGTTATTGTGCGGTTTGGAATCATGAAGCTGTAAAATAGAGTCTTAAGATAGGCTCCAAGGAAGCTGTTCGATAGGCTGCAAATAATATTCAAGCCCCCTCTTGCATTCTTTATCACTTCTTTATAGTAATTTTTTCTTTAAGAACATCATTGATTGTAATCCCAAGTTATGTTTTTCTTACTCTTGTTGAAAATAAATGCTTTGCTTTTTTCAGGTGATATGCATAGGTTCCTTTCATTTATAAAGTTATATATCTTGTTTGGAAAAATGTTAAATAATTGTTTTATTTATTTATAAATTTTTTTATATTGGATCCAGATTTGTATATTACAGTGTAGTGTTGTTGGTGTACTGTATTTTTTAAATAACAACAGGAGATTTATGGTTGGACCTTGTCTAATCCTAGATTAGTGGTTTGGGGGTCGATTAATGTGTTACTGAAAGTGTCCTTCACATAAAGTTCGTGATTTGTTGGATCTAATTAATAAGGTTGGGATGTAAATTCAATTTTTCCAGCATCTGAATTAATATGTGTGGGGCTACCAGGTTGTATGCTGAGGATAAATATAAGAATAAAATCAGTTTTTTATTTTTCTTTGTACTTGGTATTTGGGCAATTTGCTATTTGACGATGAGTAGTTTTCTTTGCAGGGGCCACATTTTACCTCCGCTAGTCAATTTCAACGTATGCACTAAGAAATTAATCAATGTCAAAAAGCCATGTATTCATTGGTTAATAATCTATTAGTGTTTACATATATATTTTTATTGATAAATTTTGTAATATTTACGGAAGGTGAAAAGCACGAATAAGAGAGATGAAAAGTAATTAAAAGGACTTTAATTGAAGATATAATATACTTAATGAATGTTTATGGACACTAAAGGACTTTTTATATAGATATTATTTTTATTTATTTCTTATTTTAAACATACATAAAGTAAAACGATCAGAGTATGTGTGCAATTTTTTCACAAATAAATCGATAATGAATGTATCTATACTGTGTAATAGTAAATTATAATTGAAGAAACTTTAAGATGCAAAATATATTATTCAAAACACAAACATTATTCCTCTTGGTACTGCACGTTTTTAAAAGTCATTACAGGATCTTTAAATAAAGGATTTTGATCACTTTGCCACTTTGCATTTTTTGTTTCGTTTACAAACTTGGCATACTCTTTTTTGTCATGTATTACTGTTACAATCTTCCATATTGCTAGTATTATCAAACCGCCCAGAACAATACTTCCAATAGAGCTTAAAACCAAAGCTAAAAAAAAAACAAAAATTATCTCATCATTAAAAAAATATGTTTGTTACTCACCTAAAATATTCAGCTTATTATATATCTTTGTTTTTTGTACAACTACAGTTAAACTGTTGTCTGAATCGTATTCATAGAAAAACAAAAATTTGCCGTCTTCTTTATCATATCCAACGCAAAGTTTAGAGTTGAAAGGTACTTTGTTCTCATCAATTCTTAGTTTTGCTTCCAAGTGAAATTTGTTGTTGCATTTTTTATTACATTCTTCCTTGTTATATTTTCCTGTAGTCCACATCTTGCATTCCACACAAGGAGTTAATTCTTCGCATCTTTAATTGATGAAAAATGAAAGTATTTAGTTAACAATAATATTAAAGAGACTTACTTTCCTGGACATGTAGGACAGTCTTCACAATACTTCCCGTTGAATAAACCATTACACAAGCATTCTCCACAAGAACAGTTGCCATTACCAGAGCATATGTTTATCGGATTGCCAGGATTTATGCACAATTTTTCATTGGTTTCACATCGACAATCTTCCTTGCCCCAGCTCTGATCACACTGGCATTTTCCACATTCACATTTGCCGTGACCATTACATAGTTTTCCATGAACTCGTGGGCAACTCAAGTTGTCACATTCGCAATATCTCCCAGAATATTTTTCGTTGTGGCATTTGCATATCCCACACATACATATGCCTCTCCCTGAACAAATTTCTGGGTTTTGTGGGTCAGCAACACAAGTACCATTGTCTTCTTTGTTAAAACTAGTGTTATGACATTCACATGCCTTGCCGAAATTACCATGATTGCATGAACACACACCACATGTTAAGGTTCCAGAGTTGGAGCATTTTGGGTCATTCTTCTTCTCTTCTTTTTCACAATTGCAGTCACAGAGGACATCCAACTCTATCAAGATATTTTCTTGAACTCCTTCAGGCTTAATACTTATGTATTTAGTCTTGCTTCCTTTGGTGCACCTTAATGGTTTTATTGTTGCTGTAAATTCTATGGTATCGCCAAAATGCACATTTTTGCACCCATTTGGGATTTTATTGGTACAATTCGCAGAGTATTTTACCTCTACGTTGCTTAAGCTACCATTATCTGTCATACGAACATTATTAACTATTTTCTGGATAGAAGCAAAAATTATTTAGCCTCAACACAATTTAAATCAAATTTAAAGTGGTAGGCAACCAAAAGTACACGTATGTACTATTGACCTTAAATTTAATAAAGAAAGGAAAACTTACTAAGTAAACATCCTTGATAATCTGGACTACGTTATCTGAAGTTGAATTCAATGCTCCAACACCTGAATTTTCAATATTCTTCTGAAGATCTAAATAAGTTTCATAAATTTCCCCGTCGGCGGCAATCGCAAAAATAATATTAAAATTTCTTTGTTTGGCGACATAATTAATGTGCGAAATAGAGGGATAATCTAAATTTAATCCGTGAGTATATCGGTTGTTTGCCATGTGGCATTTTCCATCATTAGGCTCGACAATTCCAGCAAGTTTACCATCTCCAGCAATGTGGAAAAATTCATCTGTGGAAAATACAATCAAACGCCGGGAATCTTTCCTCCAGCCAATAATATCTTCACAAACCATCGCCTGCATAAGTGCATCAAATCCACCCTCAGGAGCGTCTAAGTTTGCAGATACTTTGGCCTTTTTCACTTCTTTCACAAACATATCAGCATTATCAGTAAGACTGAGATGATTTTTGAAGTCGTACGGAGCAGAACAACCATGACATGGATTCACCAATCTAGAGAACACATAATGCAAAAATGTTGCAATTAAGTAGATTAATAAAACAAAGCTTACTTGCTTGGCACTGTTGATGTGAAGGGAAGCGCCACTTTATCAACGAAACTACCAAAACCAAGTCTAAAATTGCCTGTTATTTCCCTCATTGTTTTACTTAGAGTAACGCCTAGATCTCCTAATTTATTTTTGTGGGCTTTCATGGACGAAGAGAGATCCATTATGTAATACAAATCAATAGGGCAGTTAGTTTGTCGATACAAAAATTTTATTGTTTTTTCTTGTCCCCTTCTTAGTTTTAATTTGATGCGCTGAGGCTTCATTTGAATTATTTTTCCTTTAGAACTGAATTTCGCGTCTTCGAGGATCTTTTCAAATGTTTCGGGTTTTTCCAGGTCTGCTTTTGAGCACCATTGGTACAAATTGGGGTTTTTATCGCTCGTGCAGTGTATATCGGATGAATTTTTCTTAAAAATGTATTTACTTACACAAAAACTTAGTTATTATACTTGTACTTACTGGGTTTGAACACCATAAACAGCCAATTTCTTGGATACAGTCGCTACATTTTTGTTTCGTTTCGCAATTTAAAACGTTTTCTGCTAAAGAAGTTCTAAAGAGCGATAAGCAAACGATCGTGAGGGCAGTTAACGTTTTCATTTTTAATCTTGAACTGTTAAGAAATGGTTTATTAAATTATATTTATTAATTGCAAGGAAACCTCAAAGATACATAATAATTTTTATTGTATCCTTTTGTTTAAATAATTATGCGAAATATGTTATGTGTTTCTAGAAATACAAAAGAATAAATTAGAGGAAAATTAAAAATTATTCCAAAACTATTTTTATCTTTATCTTATTACTATTCACTTCATGTTTTTAATTGAAAAATTAAAAAATATCGAAATGAAACCACTATAAACGAATTTAGATTTTTTTAAATTTTATCACCTTACTCGATTCCATGTAAAAGTTTAATTTCTTTATAAATCTTGTAATTGCGTATTGCGTATTTTTTAATTCGAATATATTCTCTCAGTTTTCCATAGTGGTACTGTTTGTTAATTTTCTATAATTAATTATTTTAGTTTCATTTTGATATTTGTTTGTAGGATGATATATATATATATATATATATATATATATATATATATATATATATATATATATATATATATATATCCATGCCCCTCTACTATATTGAAATCTTCATTTATATTATAACCATGTTTTTAAACTATCTATATTTATATCACCAATCAAAACATTTATGTCATGTTTATTATTGTTTAATATATTATCAAATTCTTGAATAAAAACTTGAACATCAGTGGATGGTGGTCTGTAAACAGCAGTGATAGTTATTAGCATAGAATAAGGATAAAGGATATTAGGACCTCGCCGTTCGCCATTGAGAGTGTTGAAAAGGAATTTTCTGATAGGTTTTCATTCCACCATCTTTATACTCATTTAAGTACGCGACAATTCCATCGTATTGATTAAAATCATCTTTACTATAAAATATTTCATGATTTGGAAAATAATGTGGAATCTGCCAGGTCTCAGATAGAACTATTAAGTCGCAGTCTTTTAAATGATATGAATCTAATAACACTAATAATTCTTCAAAGTTTTTGTTAAGACTTCTTATGTTTAAATGAGACATTTTAAAGTCAGTGTCTGGTAGTAGAGAATCAATTAATATATGTTGGGTATTGCAGAATATGGTTTCTATATATTCGGTATCACTCTCTAAGTCCACGTGCATATTTATTTAGTTAACTTCCTTGCTATCTCCCTTCTTCTTCTTCTTCTTCGAGTGCCTTCTCGTATCGAAGATCGGCAACAATTTTGGCGAATTCTTCTCTGTTTTGGGTCTTCCTCAGTAGATCGTTGGAGCTCAAGCCTGTCCAGTCTCGTATGTTTTTAAGCCA
>JAUIMW010000581.1:0-16347 GCA_033557785.1 Enochrus cinctus
GTAGTTAACGGGATAACAACAAATTTGTTATATATAATTTGTTTATTTAATAAAAAATCAACTAATTCCAAGAAAAACTGTAAGTACGAATTTAAAATTACCGCCGTGAAAATCACTCAAACTTTCTCATTTTAATTCTAGTATCCTGTATCAATAACCTTTTGACTCTTTTAAATGTGACATAAATACATGAGAGAAGAGTATAAAAATTACTGGGGATATGAAATTCTATTATAGGTTTCACACATTACTGTGCCGTCGGACGGCATCATTCAGGTCCATACTTGCTATATGGTAACTGTTCAATAATTTAGACCAATATACTTGTGATTGTTATTGTGGTAATTAAATTTAACTAAAACAAAAATGTTAATAGCACCTACTTATGTCATTTTGCAAGGAACTTTTAAAATCTATAATTATTTTCGTAGTATCGGTGCTGTTTCTCGAAAAAAAATTAATAAAGAAGTAAGATTTTACATGGGTTTCCATTATATTAAAGTGATAGTTGTCTATACAGCGAACACAGTAAAAACAAAAATTAAGAAAAAAATCTTGAAATTATTAAAAGTAAACAGGAGGATAACAAACACAACAGCAATAACAACAGAATTTATCAGACTCATGGGGTAATTATGGTCTGAAAAGTTGGATCAGCAATTAAACCTAATTTTTATGTTAATACAATTTAAAATTAAATCTAAAGGAAAGGAAAACAATACAGTAGATTCTTGAATAAAGTAAATTTATACAATATTTTTAAATAGTGTTCTGTTTCTTATAAACGGTGAAGTTTTCAAAAACTCATTTACAATTGAGAGAAAAATTAGTGGAAATAATGTTTATCGTTTTTTCCAGGTTTGTTGCTTACATTAAGCGGTGTTTATTTCATTGTTTTAACAATGACGTAATCACTGATTAATGCAACCAATGTTTAAACAGACTTGGAAAACCAAGTCTTAACTTTCAGTAGGTACACATCTTATATTAAATCAAAAGTTGATGCAAAAGACAGAGTGAGAAATATATATTATTTCTGATGTGAAAGACTAAATATATAATAAATAAGTTTTTTTTTATTATTCTTGGGATGTTCTGTTCTATTAAATAAAATAACAATTTGCTTTTTGATGTTTCGGACGTTTATTACATACTTATACATAGTTTGTATTGCCATTAAACATTATTTTAAAACAAAATTTTGACAATTTTATTGTGGCATTTTAAGCCCATATGTTTGGTCATTCTGCGCAAACGAAGACCAAGCAAATGCCAACTCATTTCTTGAAATGAGAGAAAGAAGAGAGAGAGAAAAATCAGCTAATTGATTTTATTTCCGTTGCCTGTGATATATCATTTTCAATAAATGCTTAATGGCTATATTAATTAGTTAGTTAAAGAATAAACAATTCGATACTGAGTGAATTAATTTTTCACGTTTTTTCATTGAAGCATGGCATAAAAGCACGTAGGCCTCTATACTAAAGAAGTCTTGCATACATCCTAGACTGTACCATTTGTTCATATTTGTTCGGAGACGTTAACTTCAGATAAGTAGTGTCAAAAGAATTACAATCTCTAATGAAGACCAGAATTATCTAAAAGTTCTACATGAAGAAGATAAGGAAGGAAACTTAGCCGATCTGGTATTTTCCTTATATTATCCAATAAAAAGAACTACAGCCCCGACATGGATAACTTCCTCAAATGGCCCATCTATCAGACGTAATACAGTATGCAACATGGATATTTTCATATTTAGAATTAATTTCGTTCCTCAGGTTCATTTCTAGGGGACTTAAAAAAGAAAACAGCGGAAACGTAAAGAAATATTTAACTTGTTTTGCAAAAATAATCAAATCAAAATTAATAATAATAGAAACAAAGAAAATATATTTGAAAAATTTCATTTCCAAGCTAAATTAAGTACCAGTCTTAACCAGGTAATATGGTATCTATATTTGCGTCATTTGTTGACAAAAATTAGAATTTTCTTATATTTTGTAAAAATTTTCAGAATTGACACTTACGTAATTGACTTCAAGATCTAATTCACACATAGAAAATGTATTTATTCCTTGTCAACCGAATTATATATTTTTACATATAAAGAATGTTAAGCATATTTTAAAAAATAATTAAAGGTACATCAAATTACACATTTATATCTGCAGAAAAAAAAACGATATGCATATATGATTAAATTGACATGAAACTACAACGTAATCTATTTCGAATCAGTACTTTGTAATTACAACTTATATATTTATTGTTTGTAAAAAATTACTTATACATTATTACTTAATGTGTGGTTTGAATAAGAATGTCTTAAGATTAATACCTTAACTTAATATCAAATATTAAAACCTAAGTTTTTAGTATTTGTCAAAACCAATATATTCTACTAGTGGTGTTAAACGAATTACTAAGAAATAATCTAAGAAAGATCTATGGAATATTGTGAATTTAACACAATGAAGGAAGATTGAATTCTGATCTGTAGTTGTACTTTTGTGCTAGATAAAAGCTCTGGAATTTTGTGGATTATATTCAAATGTATTATTATAAAACAGTAAAATAAATACACTAATCAATTTAACATAAAGATATATCGAAAATAGCTAAAATAGTTAAAAATCTATTGTCGTGATCTTCTTCACATCATGTCGCTAATCGATTTTGATTAACTAATAATTTTACTTGGACAATCCCATCAGGGTATTTTTTTTTGTTGAAACGGAGCCATTAAAAATTAAAAGTTACTATTGTCTCAGCATAAAAATTATAAGTTTAAAATGTCTGGTCAATCATTTAGAAAGTATTCTAAATAAATTTACATTAAATCAATGAGAATGTAGTTATTTATATGCACGATATTATCAGAATCACAATTACGTTTTATTTATAAGCAAATAAACTAAATGGTAGTATTTAAAACTGGTCATATCATTACCAGCAAAATTGGTGGATGCATCGCAAAAATACAATTTAAAATTAACTCCTTAAACCTGCAAATGAATGTATACTATAAGATAATATAGAATATTTTGTTTAAAAATTATAAACACATAAATGTTTAAAAATAATCGTATCACGAAATATTTACTTCGGTTCCCGCAGTTAAAAGGTTAAAAATATCTACAAATAAAGCTCATACATAAAATAAAAAATATTTTATTCACGTATGGCGACCCTTCTGTTCAGATACCAAATTATAGCCAAAAAACAATAAAGGCCTCAAAAAGTCACATAGTAATAAAGAATTTTTTTACTAGAAGTAATATTTCATCAGAATTTTTCTCCGGCAAATCCTTGGGGCTGCTTTCATTTTCGTGGTTTCCTATGCATGACCCCTGACACTGACGGTCTTGAATACTAAATATGGCAAAACTGAAACGGAGTATAAATAAATAAGGCGATCTCGGGCGTCGCGTTGGACAACCTGCAACACCGGGAGGGCGCGGTGGACGGTTGAGTGTGGGAGGGCGGTGGTGAGCGAGCCTGTCCAAAGTAAAAAATACGAGACGCCGAGTGGGTGGCGGTGTATGCGTCGGTGTGGACGACGCTAGTTCGCAGGTGCCGTGACCGGGATCCACGCGCACCCGCGCCCGTCCTCCACTCACCGTCTGCGGTTTCTTTTTTGGAAAAAAAGATTTTTCTCGCGAGTCTCCACCCGAAGCGTGGGATAGGCTAATCGACCCGTAGGGCGGAGTTTTCCATCAAGATGTACAACGATTCTCTCGTCGTCGACGTCTATGTGTGTGTGCATGTATGTGCATCCTTCACGGACTAATTTAATGCAGCACAGGAAACTACAAGAAGGACGACATGATTTACCAAATTATAATTACACGACTCATACATACATTTTAATTGATTCTCTTCCGAGAACTGAGAGGAACTCTGAACAAGACAGTTGATACGTTGTCGGGTAATTTTAAGAGGTTTTTATTTCTACAAGCTCCATTGTGACATTTTTATTATTAGATTAAAAAAAATACGTATGGCGAACGATAAGAGCGTCGACCCTAAAATATATGTATAAAATAGCGTCGGGTTTGTGAGTTACTAACTGTGTAAACCCCAATTTCAAGTTTTCACCGTCGACCAACTGGGTCGTAATAGGGGTGCGGTAAATGATGTTTCCTAATTTAATCCATTACCGATTTAAAGAAAGTTTAACTTGCTAAAACGATGCTTTGCACGGGGATAATTTTTGGTTTAACTTTATGTTTGACTATATTACTTCCGACATCTTTTACTCTTATAACAAATTATTTAAATATTTATGAACATATTTATTTGCATTATACATTAAACATAAAAAGCATTTCTTTCTACAACTTTTAATGCTACAAACACACATGCACGTAGGTGATATTTATTTAAATATACCAACTCTTTTGTATAATGGTTTGGAAACAACAGAGATAGAGTCCGAATTTGAAAAAAAAAAATTCATAACAGACCAGAAAAAGGAATTACGATATATTAATGATTCTAATAAAGGAATATCCTCTCAAAGAGCTCTACAACAGAAAAATAAAGTTTCCTTTAAGGAAAAAAAATTAAGGAAAATTAATACTGAAATAGAAACAAAGGAAGCAAACACTAATTTATTGTAATGATGCTATGTAGAAAGCTAATGGACTAATATCATTTACGAACTGTCTAATCTAATTTCAGAATCCATACATATATTCTCCGCAAATTTTAATTGATTGTGATGGCTGGCGGTTCAAAGCATTTCAGGCGAGAGAGGACGGAACGGGTACATTTAAAACACTTTATTCTGGAAGCAGTAAAAATGAATTTGAATAAGTTGAAAGTCTGGAATCTTGCTCGAGCTAGTTGGTTGGGTGTCGTAGCAACTCTAACTGGTTGCACATTATAATGCCATTATACGTGAAACACAGCCCCGACGCATTTGAATAGAAATTGCCCCGGTGAATGAGGCTGATGACTTGTCCGACGTCTTGACGTTTCTACTCCAACATTCACTGAATATTACGTGCTTTTTACTATAGATTTTAGAACCTTTATTTTTTATATTTTTTCTGCTCTTTTTCACTTAACCGTCCCAATGAAACCTTGGCCATATTTTATATTTGATTATAACTTTAAGAAGAAATGAAACATCAATTTTAGCAATAAATATGTACAGTATTTCACAAAAGGGTGCTCGCAGAGATAAATATTAGAAGACATGCCATTTCTTTAAAATTTCTCCAGTGATGTCTTCAGCATCCGAAATACACAAAATGACAACGTGGGTGGGTTATTTACGCGAGTTGGGAAAGTCCCTACAAAGTTCTAATTGGGGCCGGAAATTCTCGATGCACGTATCTGTCACCTGGCTCTCGGGCGCCATCTACCGACGCGGCGCAGTATTATGGTTTTACTTGATACAACTTATAAGCCGACATGTCAGCGACAGGCGACGTGACTAGCTTCGAAACAGTCTTCTTACGCTGGCAAGTAGCAGTTCTCAACCCCTAACTTATAGTAAAACGTCTTCGTCGCACCAACACCAACAACCCTTTAGGAACGTCTTGAGAATTCAAGCCGTTATGAATTCTAATATGGACAAATATAAAAAAAATCAAAAAAGGTCCGGCCTCTCCGGATAACCATATTTATTTTATGGGCTGCTAAAGGCAGGCAGCAAGGTGGAGAGTGTAGACTTCAGTATTGTTTTTGGAAACAGGAAAACTATGGGAAAGTGTTTCTAAAACTAACGCACAGAAATCAAACCCCATTAAAATTTGTTTCAAAGATATTACGTGTTTTTAAATTCTTTGCAAAACTTTGTTGAGAAACTTTGGAAAAGTCACTCATCTGTTTGCAAAGCTGAAGAAAGTTCAAGAAAGACCATTAGCCTTGAATTAGTTAATTGAACTCATGAAGTTTTAATAGTGTTCTAACTTAACTTTGTGAACTGATTATTGTGTCTGATTTTGCATAATTTCTTTATATACACATAAACCTTATTTGTTTCTACCAATTTTCAGTACACCCTGCTTATGGAGTGATCACAAAAAATAATAGCAAAATGAACTTATTTGTTTTATGTAATTGTTTTTTTTTGCAGAAAAAAGACATAATACACATACATCACTAAAAGAGATATTTTCATTTTCATCAAATGCAATTATGTAAATTGTTTTTGAAGAACGAAAACAAAAAACGTGTGTTTACAGTTAAAAATAGACTCACCACGAGCCATACTCGTCGGGGACAGTGCACCATGCATGACAGGTGTTTTTGAGGATGATTCCGTGGAACTCGATGGCGAACTGCTGGATACAGCTGATACGATAGGGACCCCTTCTCTTTGCACTTCTTGTAGAGCACTGGCTGCTCTTGATCCAAGCCCCGCTGGTTGTAAGATAGTATACTGTTTATTTACACTTTCTGGAGAAGCAATCGAAGATTTTATGCTACCGGCAATAGAAGACGTGCTGCTTTGTTGTTGGTCTACATCAGGGCATCCTTTCAATAGCTTTTTGTCAGTTTCTGAGCGTTGACTTGATGGCGGGTAGCCGACAAATGTGGCTTCTGCTGGATATGGGCCAAGAGGCGTCAGGGTTTTTGAACCTGATTGTTGTGGAGGCCTAAAAGCAGATGTGGTTGAGAATGGGGAAGAGGTTGTTGTGGCTGGTCGCGGGAAGGGATGATAAATGGGTTGATTTTGAAGACTAGGCGTATCAGATTCGTACCTAGAGGTTTTTTCGTCGTCTGAATCTCTTCTTTTACGAGAATCTGATTTGTCTTCGTTGTTGTCGTTTTTGTCTGACCCTGTTTCCGACATGTCTATTTCTAATTCGTTAGAAGAATCGTCTACTAATTCGTTAAAATCGCATTCGTATTGCGAAGGCTCTAGTGTTGTTTTAGTTATACTTCTACTCTTATTTTTATTAAACGAACTATTGTCATCCATTTTTAATTGGCTATCACTATCGTCTTCTTGCTTAATTTTAATACTTTTAGGTTTAAGTTTTGATTCCAGTTCTTCGTGTTGATCGCGAAGGGTTATAACATCTTTTAATGAACAAGAATTGTCAGTGCTGTTGCTGGAGTTTGAAGATGGGGACATTTTAATCTTCGCTTTGTTTTCATCGAAAAGATTTTCGAACGCCGGGTTTTCTTCTTGTTTATTGTAGGTTGATCCCCTGGGCCCGGGCCAACTGCCTGATAGTGTTTTTAAAGCAGCTTCGGTTTCTCTAATTAGGTTATCGTCGGCTACACTTTCGTCTTGAGCGTTGGAAAATTTTTGAGCCTTTTTGACAGGACTACTCGAGGACGAAACAGGGAGCACCCTCTTTTTTTGGGGCAATACTAATTGCTTAGGTGAATCGGAGTTTCTGCAATCTTCAGTTGATTTCTTTCTTCTTTTTTCTTCTTTGGCTTCGTTCATTTCCTGAGCAGATTTTGAGTAGCTTTTGGCGGTCACTGTTGTCATACTAACATTTGTGTCTATGGGACTGTCCAATTTTCTCTTCTTTAACTGCGGAAAACCAAAAGCGCGATTTGATCTAAAAGAGAAAAAATTCAAATTACTTTATTTCATAATATTTTTTAAGACTTTTTTTAAATTGTAGTCAATATGCAATTTGTTAGTAAGTTTTTGGTCAGTTAAAGTGAGAAAATATGGTTTTAGTTTGGCTGTTGGTGAGTCTACTTAATGCTACAGAATGAAACTAAATAATTCAAAATACAACTAAAAAAAAACGAATTACTTAAAAAGTCTGAAACATCAAAAAATATAAATATATTTCCCTGGTCCGTTTGTATATGGGTATTTGATATTAGGTTTTATTTTATATGGTAAAGTTATATTAACAATTTTTAATGTTGATGTTTATTAAAATTGAAAGCTCGCATCAAACGAATTATGAGTGAGACTGCTGCTAAGTGTTTAATGGGTTTAATAATGTACGGCAACAAATTGTGGTCTCGAGCACGTCGGTTAAACTAGAGACAGTATCTAGATCTGAGCAAGTCAGTTCCTGAATTAGTGATTATTACATTGACCACAAACTATCGAGGTGGCTTACACTATTACCATCAGTCCTGGCGAGCAGCCTTTCTGGAAATCCCCGACGCTTCTGCAAGATATAGATAGCTAAAGTAAGGAGGCATCCTTCTAGAGACTCGCTCAGTGGATAAACCACTTAATCCGCGCTTACTCTAAGCAGGCCCGAGTTTAGAACATCACATTTCTTTGAGAGCTTCAGGATTTCGAATTGGAAGGTCGAACGCCAAATCCACAAGGATTAAATCATTTAACTAGGGGGAGTTTTTCTGTTCACACCCCTCGATTCCTGATGCTTCCTTTTCTTTCTACTCTCTGCGTTAAAATGTTCTTTGAAATTACGTTCTCTACTAGTGTTAGGGGATGCGAAGGCGTTGGAACTAAAAATTTTGCATTGTATTTTTAGTATTGCGTTAATGCAATATAAGTAAAATGTAATCGCGTTTAAGATTGTAGTTTTATTTCTTTGTAATACAAGGAAAAATAGCATTTAAAAATAAATAACCCCAATGGAAATTGTATAAAAATTAGACATTTACGTGGCCAAAGAAGTATATTTGTAAATCGTAAATCTCGTAGATTTTATCTTTAAAGAAATTGTTACAAATGTAGAAATGACGAGTGGGCAGATCATGATTTCGTGATTTATGCCCCAACGTTATATATACCAAATTCAACCGCATAAATGGTTTGTAACACGGGCATTAATGTGAAAGCCAACAGAGCTGAGACACGTGAACAACAACGTATTGGCGTGTAATGGGTGAGCAAGCGTTATCCTAGAATTACCTTGTTCATAATCAATTGTAATTTAAAGCCTTTCTTTTTAAGTAAATCAGGCAGACTGTAATCAGACTGTCCATTACGGAGTTTTAAGTTAAAAGGTAGGTCATTATGTACGTGTGAAAACGACGGCTGTTTCCCCCTTTACAGTGTCTAGGGTTGAATTACCGTTTTAGAGAAGTTGTACAGTTTTCTTTGTACTTTTTTCTTAAGAATTGAAACCGTTTATTTTCTGAGAAGTATGATACATTTAGCCTTTAAAAGGTTTAAGTTTCATTGATCTTATTTTTTTTGTTGTACTACATATAAAATTTGACAAGTGAAAAAGTTGAATACGATGAGTTAGAAAGTCATTTTTAACGATAAATTACTGTTAAAAAAAATAATAATTTTTTTCATAAGACGGAAATTTTACAATATTCTAATGCTTTCAATACGTTTTTATTATGCATAGGTATTTTACCACTATATTTTATCATAAAAATATAACATAAGCGCAATGTCTATACAGCAAATTTTTTTTAGTGATAAAAACAAAAAATATCATCGATAGTAGTGTCCACTTTTGCCAATGAACTTAGTTTATACTTTATATTGTTTTATTATAGAAACATTAATTTATTAATTACTAATCATTTGAAGTTCATTTCAGATGAACAATGTTAAAATAAGTACATACTAAAAATAATTGCCAAATCAAGTTGAAATATTAGGTCCAAAGAAAGTTTGAAGCAAAACAATTCACCTGTTACTAGAAACAGCATATAAAAATGTTTAAATAGATAACTATAGTTTTTTAGGTAATTTAAAACCGCAAATTGTGCGTTAAAGTCTAAATATTTGCTTGTTATTTCACCCCATGATATAAAGGATGACTCATGCACTATACAATGCTGATATAAAAGGGGCGAAATTTTTTTCAGTATGTGTTTTGTGTTACATAACTCATGAAATTGCAAAAATTGCATTTCTTTCATTAAAGACTTAAAATGTTTACAATATTTATTTTCAAATTACTACAAAACACAACAATTGTTAAAGTTTTACAAGAACTTGACCAAATTGTCAAAAATTTCTAAAACTTTTAAGCTGCACCCATTTCAAAGTAAAAAAGTAATTTACCTTTAACTTTCTAGAAGTTTTAAAAAGTTTTCGAACTTTACAGGCAGCCATTTTTGTGACAATTCTTTAACAATTCGTAAACTAAAAACACGTCAAACTGCACGGAAATTAAAGGTCAAACTTTACAAAAAGCTCGCGTGCATTTACAACAAATTCTAAAATGTTGCTAAAACGACGCCGGGCGTCGTGAATCGCTGCGGAGGAGCTCAACACGCACCGACGCCAGACGAGAAACTAACTACTCAACGTGCGTGCGAGAAGCGTCGGGGCGCTGATATTGCAACTGCAAGTAAGGGAGAGTGGAGGGTGAACGATTGCGAGGGTAGTACGCACATTGGGGTCTTTCATATATCTATCCTCTACCTATGTATCGAAATTGGTCCAAATCGGACTTTTGCACTGTGCCCGAGAACTTGGGGGAAGTCCATAAAAATTCTCCTGCATGAACACCGCACAGAAAATTCTTTAGGGTTAAATTAGTCAATATTCGTCTGGGAATACTTACGATAAATTAAGTATAGCACTTCGTTGTATTTTAATTGTGATCTTGAATTTATTTTTCACAATATTTTCCTCTGCTGAATTGGAGGCATCGCCTTCATTTTTACACATATTGAAATTAAATTTTGATTTTGAGATTTGTTCTCCTCAACTAACTAAAACTAATGAACATATTTTATTTATTCAACTTGTTGTTATTTTTTCATTTTCTTATCCATGATGAATAAAATTAATTTTTTTTTGCTTGCAAATAGATTTTCTTAATAAAAATAACAATTTTCGTAAAATTCGTATAAAATTACGCTTAAAAAACACCTTAGCACAAATATTTTATGATCATGCCGAAAATAACACGAAAATGTATTTACCTGACATGCACAGCTTCTAACATGATGATTTCTTATTGAAAAAAATTTAAAAATTTCTGATAAACGTCCTCTTGACATACTTTTTTCGCATTAACGTCAGAATCATTATACACAATATCACTAAATGGAAAAAAAAACAGCAAAAAAACAATTTGTTTCAACGAAATTGAAAATTTTACTCGATTTTTCAAAAAATTTCCCAATAACAGAGTTTAAAAGTTGCTACATCCACTAAAATTCTAAAGCACAAACACTATCGAAATTTTGGATAGAGCGTGTTGAAAGTTTTCTTCAAAAATTTATAGAAAGTTTCACGCGTGAAAATTTGTGGAGCACGACGCACAGTCGACGCCAAGAGTGGAACTAAACTAGCGCGTCGCGCTATTAGCGACGGTTCTATTGCAACTGCAATACGTTGGAGAGCAGGCCTCGAGAAGGGTAGCACCACCGCTGCTGCCACTGCCGGCTGAGAGGGTAGTAGTATGCACGCGCGCGCAAACTAGAAGAATGCAACCCTCACCGTGGCCAACCCCTACAACTAGGGATCTGACTCTCTTCTGTTCTCCATCATAAGAGTACTGACTGCTTTATGTTTATGCCCTTGTCTGATATATAGATTTCGTTAAATTAACCAACTTGGAATATCACTGGGACCGTGGATAATAATGGAAAAAGGGTTTTAAGCCCTTTTAATTGCTTAAAATATCAACCACCCCACCGATACAGGAAGGCGTCGTGAGCGAAAGTTGCTTAGTTCGAGAAGTCGTAGATTGATTTTATGAGTGACCCTGAATTTCGTTCCAAGTTTTTTTAGAAGATTTAATGTTTTTGGTTTTTTTTTGTGGGATATATTAAGATAAAAGGCGAAAGTTTTAAAAGGAAACAAGTTAATTGGCATATTATACTATGTATAATATGTATTTCCCTTGTCATAAATACAGAATTACTTCAAACGTTGAAACTTAAACATTACGCTTCTTTTATTGTTTTCTTTCCATTTCAGATTTCTAATTAATATCGATAAATTTATTATAAAACTATTTTATAAACATAATGACTTTCGGGCCTTTGGGAAATACGGAGGCGAAAAAATCAAGTAGATTATCTAATATCGAATTCAATAATAAATTTGATTCAATAAAAACTATTATGGTAAGTAACGAAGAAATAATTTGTGAAATGGAAGGCACTTAATGTTTCCCATGGAACGCTCTATCCCAACGGCGACTATAAAGAGCTAGTAGGAGCTATCGTATCGCCAGGAGGTAGCGCTCTCTGACGGACTTTTCCGGAAATATCGACGCTTAGATGTTATCGTCTTCATATCTCTAATTGCACAAGGGATGAAAAATATACCACTTATAAAAGTAAGTTTAAATATTATTATTTTTGTTTCATTAACTATAAAACGGTAAATTTCTTAATTATCATTTGATAATATGTTTTTTATTTTTTAATGTTAATTAAAAGAACAGTCTAACATTTTAAAATTTTTTAGAAAACGTTTTGGCATCACTTTTGTTGTTATATTACAAATGCAACTAAGTAAGTATGTAGAATGATATTTTCCGTACATTCTGTTACAAGTTTAACAGAATTTGCTCATACAAAATTTTGCTATTCTAAACTTTAATAACAATTACTGATAATAATAAAAAACTGATTAAAAAAGTTTTACCATTTATTTTGTAAAAAGACCTGCTCAGGTATTGTATTATGGCCATATATTAAAATGAATAAAATTTTATTATTATCTACAATTCTAGAGTAATAAATGTTACAAAGGTTGAAATTGCGGCTTATATTATCAAATTCTCTCAAAGTTTATTTACATAAAATTTATTGTTTTTTTATTCCTATTGCTTAAAATTAATTTTTATATAGTAATTTTTTTTGTGTACAATGTGTCGTAAAATAAGAGCTAGGTTATTAAGGCAAAGTAAGTGTTTCTTAAAAGAAATAACAGGCAAATAAAATATAATTTTTATAATATCAACTGTTAGTGGCTACATCCATTGAACACATTCTGACTAGTAAATCAGCTTCCAGAGCAGACATGTTGGAACGGTCAGCACTTCCATTTTAATCTATTAACATAAAACACGGCCATTTTAAAATTTTTTTTTAGTTAACATGAAACTATTTGTTATGAGTATTTTTTATTCCAAAAATTAAGATGTGTAAAGAATAATTGGCGAGGTTCTGGTCTATCTGAACTTTTACGAAAATGTTTACTATGTAGGAAATATCAAAATAAATTTAAATCAGATTATATATTTACTACAATATTTAATTAGTTGTTTACACAGTTTTTTTTTGTTGAACGATTTATACTTTGTTATAATTTTATAAATATTGGTGTTCGCATCTAGGTTTTTCTTAATTTAGATGATACTATAAACATTCTAATGATTTATGAGATTCTTAATTGCTTCCTTAGATATTTGATACTGTAAGTTCAAATCTATAAATTGGCAGATTTATATACTTCAAAATTAATCTAAAACCTACGTAGAGCTTATGGTATTTAATTTGGTAATGATAAATGATATATGTGAAGAAAGAACGCGAAACCCCTGTGGAGAAATTGCGCAAATGATTCAAGTCTGTTATTCTTTTGGAATGCCATTTCTTGCAATACACTTCATGTAAACTACACACATATGGCAAAGAAATTTTAATCTAAATGGCTTATGTAATCAAACGTAATATAATAGGACTCCAGATAAAATATCTCTCCGAGTTTTTAAGTTGGACTGTACTGAACATAAAGTAAACACTATCGATTTTACAAAATTCATGCCAGTCCATAAAAAGTTCACTTTAATTTCAAACTGGCTCTAACTTGGTCCGAAACTTTGCCGACACAAATTACACTTACGTTCTTTGTACTTTCTCTTTCTAACTTGTGTGAACTAGTTAAAGAACTTCCTGGGGTAGGTCGATTTTTAGACTTCTCAGTTTTGAATTAGCAAAACTTCTTTATACTCTACATTTTTCCTTGAATTTACGATCGTATTGTTACGCAACATTCGACTTAGGCCCATAAATCACAGTTTATTTTTTGCTTTTGATTTTGTTATGGGCTAACATTACTTTTAAGTAACTAATTTATTGCTTTAAATAAACTTTTTCTATTTAATACTACATAAATAAATGTGGATATTCCCTTCTGAGCATTACAAAAAAGTACCTACAAGTGTTTTATAAAGATAATGAAACAATCACCGCACAGCATAAAAATGTAAAAAGGGTTCAAATTAAAAGTGTCCCAGCGTAAGACACCTGCATTTAATTCGATGTTAAAAAGTCAGAAAAAATTAAACACAATTAGTAGGAAAAAAGCCAAACAGAAAAATGACATTTTAAATGGTTCTTAATTAGCAAACTAAACCCTACCCTCTTTAAAAAAGATTAAACCGTGTGTTTGTGAACGGCGTAATGCCGAATGACTGACACGAGTCCGTTGCGGGTTTCAACCCCCTCGAAAACAAGGGAAAACTCAAAAAGTAGGTCTGCGCCCTATCCACCCTGACGAACGCGCTCAACCCTGATGAATTTTTATTTCCCTGTATAAATTCCGGCTCAATCTTTTTCCGCCACTTCTTCCACTTTATTATTTTAAATTATTCCCATTGTGCGGCGAGTGCATTCCACAAATGCTATTTCAGAATGTATGAGATATAGATTTCATGGGGACACTGCAGATTGCTTTAATTATTTTTTCATTTCTACACAAACAATATAAATATATTAATGAGTTGTGTTGCGAAATAAGAAGCACATTTAAGTTATTAAGACAAAAAGTCATGCAGCTAAAAAGATATTTGAAAGGATGTGGGCAAACGTTAAGCTTAAACATTCCTCAGAATGATTTACATGGGTGTTGTAGACGTAATTGCTGTTAATTAGTCTAGATCAATGTACTTAATTACACACGCATAAACACACACCCAACCAGGCCAATCTGATTAAGGTATTCAATAGCTCAGAACGTAGGTGGAATGGAACACATGTAAGGAAACAGATGGAACTACCGCTCTATGTTTAACATTGCGTATAAGCAATACATTAGAGTTTACATTGACATTATACATAATATTAATTTAAAACATTATTCTTTCAAATTTTATTTGAAGAAAAAAAATCGTTAATGTATGAAATTAAGAATTTTCCTCTTTAATATGTTTTTAAAAGTTTTTTCAATAAGTAATGCTACAATATAAAAAAGTGCCCTACTAGGAAACAATTTCTGCAGACACGGCTCGCCCAGAGAAGTGTAGGAGATGTCGGTACCGCCTGTGCAGGCAACGGCGTCCGACACGACGTTCTGATTTATCGGCCAGACGTGATATACCGCGTGATATATGGACCCGACACAGCCTTACTAAGAAATCCTAGCATACGCGATATCTCGGGCCGATCTATGAACCAGCCCGTAAATATACTCAGATTTATGCTGCCTCACCTCTCGCCCACTCTCCCGGAGCCGGAGAGTTAGCTGCCGATACGCGGAGGAAAGATCTGGCACTCCGGAGTTTTCTAATTACGGGAATGTCATTCAAAAATCTCTGCGTGATTTGTGGTCTCTAAGGTAGAGTATATTTCTGCTTCTGATATTTTCTGCAAGCACAACCTTTTGTAAAAAATAAATTGAAATCTTTTTATGTATTCGAGGAAGGGAATGTAAGGAATAACTTTTATGAACTAATAAAATGGCAATTTCTGTACGAAGTTAGTAGGTTTAAAGAGAAAAATTTGACCATGCATATGTTAACCGCAAAAAGAATATTTTATTGATTAGTAAAACTTTTATACAAAATTACACAGGTTTGCTGATACCTGCTTATATGGTGGATGCGCACACAATTCAATTCTAATACAAATGCCTTATCATTGGATACTATCTTCGTTTATTAAAATGTATTACGGGCAAATTATATCAAATATTTATTGATGATTACATAAGAATAATATTTTTTAAAAATTTAGAATGCTTAGATAGTGTATTTACAATGATATGTGTACTTCCACTCATTATTTGATTTTATTTTCCATTATTTTAATATGGAGAGGAAATTTTAACGTATGTAACTCGTGCAAAGAAAATCATGTAGCATTAAATTGAAAATTTTTCGCATATTTTTAAACCTGATAGTAGATTAGAAAATAAATATAAGAAGTGTATTTTGTTGATAACCTTTGTGGTGACCACACCAGATTTTGATATACTTGGAGATATAAATAATTTAAATATGCTGCAATAAACTTGCCACTTTCAACTAGAAATGCATTAAAATAATTCTTTGTCAACTCAACGTAAGTGCTGAATTTTTCCTGAGCAAGGCACAATCTTTTGATGTTATTGAGCCCTCTTCCTCCTTACCTTTGCGACGCATACACTCTCCTTACGGAAGCGTCGGGATGAAGCTTTCGAAATTTAGTGAAGATCCTTCGAGTTAGCTCTTCCAAGTCTGTAACTGACCATTTGATGATCCCAAACGGATATGATAGGTGTTCATCATCCTCTTTTGCATG
>JAUIMW010000582.1:0-16343 GCA_033557785.1 Enochrus cinctus
TTCCATGCTTCGTTTTCATATCTGATATTTTGCATTTCCTTCATTTCTTCTTTTTGTAATTCTTCTTTTTTGCGCCTACATAATTCTCTATATTCTTTCTTCTTCGTATTGTATTCCTCGACTGATGGTGAATCTATTCTTATTTCGACTTCTACTTAATCTAAAATCTAATTTTTGAAATAGGCACAGTGATATATTTAAAGGGAGTGTTGTCATACCAATTCATAAAAAAACAGTTAATACAATAAATAACTACAGACCTATTTCGCTGATTGAGAATTTAATTAAAATTTTTGAAAAATGCCTTAACTTCACATAAAATTATTAAAAGCTATCTTAAGAATAGAATTCAAAATGTAAGAATTGAATCAGTAATAAGTCCTGCTGCGATAATAAAGACAGGAATTCCCCAGGGAACAGTGCTTGGCCCCCTGCTGTTTTTGATATAATTTAACGACATTTCAAGTACGCGAGTGGATCGAAAACTTTTCGTATATGCTGATGACACAACAATGGTTGTGACGGGTGTGACGGTAAGGACTGCAATGGCGCACAATGTGGCTGTGAATCAATTAAACAGGTCAATAATTGTAAATGTTTGGACTTAACCATAGATAGAAACTTAAATTGGAAAAACTACAATCTGGAACTAATTAACAAAGTAATAAAAACTATATATAAATGCAGATTACCTGCAAATATACTGAACAAAAAAAGTATGGCAGAATGTTGGGGCATATCACAAATTCATAAGAAGCAGATATTCTAGATGTAAAACAACTAACTATACATTGAAAACTCACCATCACCATAGTAGAAACAAAGGTTAGTTTCAAATAATGCAGACAAAAACAACCAGTTATCAATAATCAATCAGCTCTTTTAGTAGATAACACTTAGTACAATCTTGAAATTGTAATTTTTTCTTGTTTGGCAGCTTTTAAAAGCTTCTTCAATATTCAATTTAAATAAATTGAGTGAAATACTTAAAAAAAAATTTACAAAAAAATCAGTAGACGTTTATACTTTCACAACCGCTGTTCTAAAACAATTTTCAGAAAAAATTACCATCCCCTTAACCATCGTCATCAATAAGTGCTTCCGGGAGGGAATCTTTCCCTCCCAAGTTGAAGGTTGCAGTGGTTAGTCCCTATCCACAATAAAGGAGAAACAATTGACACCAGTAACTACAGACCAATCTCGATTCTACTAGCTTTTTTCAAAATCTTTGAGATTGCTATTAAGGGGAGGCTGATAAACTTTTTTGAAAAAAATGGCCTATTCACAGATAGTCAGCATGGCTTTAAGTCGGGAAGATCCACCACAACAGCTATGATCCTATGTTGGACAGTGTCATCGAGACCCTAGATGCTAAGGGACATGTTCAGCTGGCAGCGTGTGACTTATCGAAGGCCTTCGATACAATACCTCATACAATTCTATTGTTCAAACTCCAATCTTATGACATTAGATGGTTAACACATCAGTTGATTGCCTCTTATCTTAATGGTCCGCTTGGGTGGAGACAAGACTGATCTTTCCAATATACAGTATGGCGTCCCCCAAGGATCAATACTGGGGCCCGTGCTATTTATTATATATTTAAATGATCTCTTGTATTACAGGCTCTTTACTATCAATATTCATTTTGTAAACTAATCTCTTTGAAAGGTATTTCTTTTTCGTCTAGAATGAATGTTATGAAATTAGTTTTATTTGTGTTGGTCTCCAGTTCGTTATTGTCCAGCCATTACTTTATTCTTCACATGTCTGATTCTGCCATCATTCCACGAATTTACTTTTATTTGTAGTGCTGTGTCGTCAGCATATGAGATTATTTTTCCATGAAGTAGTTTACTTATATATATATTAAGAACAATATTAGTTCCAAAACGGTTCCCTGTGGTATACCTGCTCTTACTTCCTCAGCGTCGTTGTGGGTGGAACCTCTTATTTCAATATGGTCTACTTTATGTATGAGTAACTTTCTTTCTGTTGATTCACCTTCTCTAAAACCGAAACTGATTATTGCTCAATATGTTGTTTTTATTTAAAAATATTATTAGTCTATTTTTAAGGTATTTTTCTAATAGTTTTGCAATGTTGTTGATTAATGATATTGGTCTATAGTTATTTTTTATCACTTTTATATATCGGTGTAATTATACCTTCTTTAAATTGTTGAGGTCCTCAGTATCAGGTTAATAATGTGCTGCAATGACTCTACTATGTGAGTATGTGATACATTTTTGTCGTTATGCCATTTCTGGAGCCCCGTTATTTTTTAACTTTCCTATGTACATCTGCTTCACTTGGAAGTAAATAATTCTCATAAATTGTAGTGTTTTAAAATATAGCCGTGTATGCTCGCAGCTTCGCTGCTCGCTGACCCGAGCAAGTCCTTGCATTTTAATTTACTGTTATCTTCTTTACCTGGAAGTAAATATTTGTTTTAAAATAAAGTATTTTCAAATATAGCTGCGCATGCTCAAACCTTCGCTGCTCGCTGATTCGGCCAAGCCCTCACAATTCACATAATTAACAATTGATTCTATTGTTGTATACAAGTATCTCAAAATATAATTTTTTATTAATATTTTAATTAATTCTTTTAAAATATATTATTTTAAAGTACACCTATATCTGCCTCGCTTGGCGTAAATAATTTTCTTAATATGATTGCAGCTTTGGTGCTCGCAACTCAGACAAGCCTTCATTATCAAATTGATAGTTGCTCCAATCGGTATAAATAAATTTCAGGAAATATAGCTGCTTATTCAATTTATTAATAGCTACTTCGCTTAGTTTATCTGTTTCACTTAGACCTAAAAACTGATTGAAAAAGTCATCAAAAGAATTGTAGTATTTTAAAATATAGCTGCGTATGCTCGCAGCTTCGCTGCATGCTGACTCGAACAAGCTCTCGCAATCCACTTAATTGATAATTGAATCGACAAGTCTCTCAAAATATAGCTGGACATGCTTACAATTTATTAATATCTAAATTAATTCTCTTAAAATATAGTACTTTAAAATATAGCCCTGTATGCTCGCAGCTTCGCTGCTCGCTGACTCGGGTAAGCCCTCGCATTTTAATTTACTGATATCCTCTTTATTTGGAAGTAAATATTTCTCTTAAATTGAATTGTATACAAGTGTGTCAGAATATAGTTTCTTATTAATATTTTCATTAATTTTCTTTAAATATAGTATTTTAAAATATAGCTAACTCGGACTCGCTTAATATATCTGATTCCCATAGTAGTAAATAATTCTCCTAAAATGAAGCTACGTATTCTCGCAGTTTCGCTGTTCGCAATCCAGTTTATCGGTATCTTTGCTTGGTATATTTACTTTACTTGGAAGTAAATATTTCTTTAAAATGTGTTTTAAAATATATCAAACTGATTGATAGTTGCTTCACTCGTATCCAATCTATTGATAGCTGCTCCGCTTGATATTAATATATGTTTTACGATATAGCATAGCTTGGTATAAATATTTTGAAATATATACTCTCAGTTTTGTTACTTGCTGACTCACAAGTTATCGTAATTCAATTTATTGATATCTCTGCTTAGTTTATCTGCTTCCTCTTAAAATGTAATATTTTATAAACCCTAAAAACTGATTAAAAAAGTCAAAATCTAATAAAATCAAAAGAATTGTAGTATTTTAAAATATAGCTGCGTATACTCGCAGCTTCGCTGCTCGTTGATTCGTGCAATTTCAATTTACTAATGTCTTCGCTAGGTATATCTACTTGACTTGGAATTAAATAATTCTTTTAAAATGTTCTATTTTAAAATATAGTATATTTCAATTTATTGATAACTTTACTCAGCATATCTGCTTCACTTTCGTAAATAACGCTTCTTAAATGTAGTATTTCAAAATATAACTGCGAATGCTCACAGTTCACTGAGTTGGGTAAGTCCCAATTATCAAATTGATAGTTATTTAAAATAGTTTATAAAATTTGATTAAAAAAGTTAAAATCTAATAAAATCAAAAGAAGTAGTATTTTAAAATATAGATGCATATGCTCACAGATTCGCTGCTCGATGAAGCTTTCGCAATTCACTTTATTGATAACTGATTCGATTGCTGTATACAAGTGTCTCAAAATATAGGATATGCTTGCAATTTATCAATATTTTAATGAATTCTCTTCAACATGTCAAAACTAAAATCTTAAATTCATTAATCTTAGAATTTACACAAGAAATTATATATTATTATATAAAAGTGCCTCAAAATATAGCTGAATACGCTCGTTATTTATTAGTATCTAAATTAATTATCTTAAAATATAGTATTTTAAAATATAACTACATATGCTCGCAGCTTCGCTGCTCGCTGACTCGGGCAAGCCCTCGCAATTTAATTTATTGATGTCTGCTTCGCCCGGTATAAAGAAGTATCTTAAAGTATAGCTTTTTTGTATAATTCATTGTATTAAAATACAGTTGCATATGCTCGCAGCTTCGCTGCTCGCTGACTCGGGCAAGCCCTCGCAATTTAATTTGTTAATATCTACTCCATTTGGTATAAATAAATCTCTTAAAAATAGCTTTTTTTGTATAATTAATTGTCTTAGAACATAACTGCATACGCTCGCAGCTTCGCTGCTCGCTGACTCGGGCAAGCCCTCGCAATTTAATTTGTTAATATCTGCTCCGCTTGGTATAAATAAATCTCTTAAAAATAGCTTTTTTTGTATAATTAATTGTCTTAAAACATAGCTACATACGCTCGCAGCTTCGCTGCTCGCTGACTCGGGCAAGCCCTCGCAATGAATTTGTTGATATCTGCTCCGCTTGGTAAATGTATCTTAAATTTTAAAATATAGTTGTGTAAACGTGATGACCAGCGAAGCTGCATTCAAAAATTATTTAGCGAGGACTTGCCCGAGTCATCGAGCAGTGAAACTACGAGTATAGACAGCTACAATTTCCAGAAAACGATAGACTATGGCATTGTATGTTATTTTCGAGTTCAGATATTTTCTTTAAATTTTCATTCGGAATCTCTGGCACGCTTTTCATCTCCACATTTTCGAAGCGACTTCTCTCTTTCAGTGTATGCATTTTCACATTAAACCTTTTCAAATCTTCCTTTAATGTTTTGGTTCCTGCTTCTAGTTTTTCAAATCAGACGTTGTATGTCCATTTTTTAACTTTAGATTAAAAATTAAAGTAGTAATTAATTAATTTTTCTTCTAACTTTGTTTTCTCTTTATTACTGTGTTCTCTAAGTCTCTCTTCTAGTTAGGTATTACATGAATGGAGATTATAAAATTATAATTTAGTCAGAAAACGGATCAACAAGACTCTCAGCAAATACAACTTTAGTCTGCACGTGCATTGGTCGCATCGCGCTTAATGTGCGCGCGACCTAAACATCCCCATTAAGTTTGTTTTATGGAGGTCGTAAATGGCAAGTGCCAAATATTAATTCAGCCCTTGTTACAGGGCATATCTGCAGTAGAACAAGTAGATTTATGCCCCGGCTCCCCATTCGCAACCATCATTTATATTTAAAGTTTATAATTAAGGGCTGGCGATAATGGGAGAGTCTGCAATTTTAATTCGCGCGTCCAACTTGTTGTTTCGCGGAAGTCGAGTGCTCTCGGCGCTCTCGACTTCACGAATTGATTATTTTTAATTGTTTTAAATTTCTTTTTTTCCAGGCCATAAATCAACCTCCGAAAAAAGCGTTTATTTGAGCAAATAAAAGCGAACGACGTGCGTCAGAACTTTTTTAGCCGGCGACCGCAGGTTCCTTTTTTATATTTCGGTGTGGCAAGATTCGAATATATTTATAAAACCGTGCATTGTAACCATGTAATAACCTTTGAGAATTGCAACATAGGACCTTGATAATACATTTGACAAAATACCTTGCGCATTTTTAACCAAGGTCTCAACGAACGCAAAAATCCTGTAGTTTTTATTCGCCATTGTATACCATTTAATATTTAAAGGTTAAATTATTTTTCAATGGCAAATATTATTGCAATTCAAATGGCGTTTTAAGACGATCATCGCGAGGCGGTCTACAACCGAGTATAAAGAAATTAGTTGCGGCAATACGTCGATATTTACACAGTTTCACGACTTGTTTTATTACATTAACTAATAATATATGTGGTGTTGCGCACGTTTTTCTAATGTAATCTTTCTTTTGCAATAGCTGTTTGCGATTATGATATTTTCGTCACTTGTTAGCTCGGACAAGCCCTTGCAATTCAATTTATTGATACCTGCTTCGGTTGCTATAAATAAGTGTTTATAGTATATAAGTTTATCAAATATCATGGATATTTGCATGTTTGTCCGGTTTGCGCTTAAAAAATATTTTTGTAATCGAAATAACACATGTAGCAACAATTTTTGTGCGGACGATAATTGGAGTTTCTTGCAAAATTTATCGCGAATAAAACGGTTGCGGTGAACATGTGGTCGCGTTTGAGTATTTTGTAATGAATATTTGATAGAAAAAATGATGCAATTTGTGGGGGGCATTGTTTACAAATTGAATCACCCGGATTTCACCTTTTTATCGTTCTGATTGAATTATCCCGAAGCCGGTGCGTTGTAAATGCTGATGTTTAAAAAGTTCTCAATAGAAGAATTGATTTTAACATCTACGTAAGTTCGATCGGAGCTTTTGCGCAATATTGCAATGGTAAAGAGATAGAAGGCCGAATCACTTACTGTCGACACTTATAAATAAAAAAATCACACGAAAGGTCAATAAATTTTTCAATTTGAATATGTTAAACCATGTTGCACCGACCCGAAGCGAGTCCAATTTATGCAAACCACTCTCGCTTGACTTTCAAATTAGTGCTTGTCTACATAAAGAATTATTTTTAAATGATATTAAGGAAGTCTATCGGACACGGTTTGGTGCTCGTCTAAGTTCAGGGATCTTCTGCTTGGTAATTTTTGATACTTTGATTTTTTACGAAAAAATTGAAGCTAACTTTCTGTAGATGATGCTCAGGGTGTGAAAGGTGGTGATATTACAACCAGGTTATTCCACAAAAAATTAACTTAATTCTCAATAACACTACAGATAAATGTTTACAAATTTCAAATGTTGAACTTAAAAAAGAAAATTAAAAAAAATTAAAAATGCATTTTTAAGCAACGTGGAATGTCCTCCAGGTGCACTGCCTTCTACATGTTTCTAATTTACTTAAAATTCTTAATGGTTCTCTTAATTTATCTAAATTAAACCAACGAATACCAGAAATGTAGTTTACGAATACCAGAAACGTAGTTTGCCGAGTACCTGGAGGACATTCCATGTCCCTCAAACCCCCTGGTGGTTCTTTTTTAAGTTGTTTTAAACTCTATTTTACTAGAGGGATGTTTATTGATCCTTAACTTCAATAAAAAGAAGAACTGTCTATGCTCGCAGCTTCGCTTTTCGCTGGCTCGGGCAAGCCCTAGCTGAATAATTTTTATATGCAGCTTCGCTGGTCATCACGTCTACATCTTTAAAATTAAAACTTCGCTTCTTACTCACTAAAGAAAGCTCTCGCTATACAGTATATCGTTTGTATATGTTCACAGTTTTGCTGTAATAATTTACTAGTTACGCTATTTGTACAATAATTTCTTTCTGGCCTGGACAAACTTTTGCTGAATTACCCAATGACTCTTTCTCCATCATTCTGCATTTGGGATAATACATCTCCAATGCCAACATTACTGGCATCCGTGTCGACAATAATTTGCCTCTCTGACTCCAAGCACAAACGAAGAGTGCTATCTTCAGCTTCTCAAATGCGCCAGTCTCTGTCAATCTGGCTATTCTGCAACAGCTTTTATTTTTTCTGGATGTCCCCCAGACCCCCTAGTATTCTTCTTTCATGTTGTTTTTATTCTACTTCTACAAAAGGGATGTTAATTGATTTTTACAAATAAAAGAGCGTCAGCGATTGCATAAGTTCATACAGATTTATGTTCTGCTGTCACGAATAGACATTTACTCCAAGAACAAGCATCAATGAAGGCACCACTGTGTTTGGAAAGTCAGCTTGTGTTCTCTGCCGAACTCGGAAAATCGTCTCTATTTGTACAAAACGCTGCAATCGCGACTGCTTCAGCAGGTAAATAATCAGAATATTCCCAAATATGATCACGGTTCTATTTCACCAATCCAATCTTTTTCAAATTCTAAAATAGTGACTCCAGGAACGGAGAGATCAATTCCGAAACACCTCCAAGAAAGATGACTCTACGAGGTGTCCAGCCCAGCCAAACCAATATACTAACTATGACACCAGAGAAAGAAAAAGGCAATTCCAATTTTAGTTCAAGTTTAAGGAAACTCAATTATATAAAGAATGATGAAATACTAAAATAAAAGTGACGCTGAACCAGACCATACTAATAGAAAGTCTGGAAAAACTTAAGGAAAAACTAAAGGAAAGAACTCTTGCTAACTAACGAAAGTTCTCGCTACACAGTCGTTTGTGATTTGCTGATCAACACCACCAATTTTTTAAAATAGCATCAGCCTATGCTCGCAGCTTCGCTGCTCGCTTACTCGGGCAAGCCCTCACATCACGTCTACATCTTTAAAATTAAAACTGACTGCGTACTTCGCTTCTTGCTTACTAGAAAAAGAGTGATTTACTGTACAACGCCATCATCTTTTTAAAATTATAGCTGAGTATACTAGCAGCTTTGCTGCTCGTTGACTCGGACAAGCCCTCAATAAATAATTTTTAAAATTACAAGTAACTGTGTACTTCGCTTTTTACTAATTTAAGGAAGCTTTCGCTATGTAGTTTGTCGTTTATGGTTTTGCTGAACAACACTATCACCTTTCAAAAATTGTATCTGTTCATGCTCGCAGCTTCGCTGCTCGCTAACTCGCGCAAGCCCTCACTGGTCTATTTCTCTTAAATTACAACTACTTACTGACTAGAGAAAGCTTTCGCTATACAGTCTATCGTTTGTGATTTGTTGTACAACGCCGTTATCTTTTTAAAATTGTAGCTGTCTATACTCGCAGCTTCGCTGCTCGCCGACTCGGGCAAGCCCTCGCTAAATAATTTTTGTTTGCAGCTTCGCTGGCCATTACGTCTACATCTTTAAAAGTACAAGTGACTGTGTACTTCGTTTTTTATTGACTTAAGAAAGCTCTCGCTATGCAGTGTGTCGTTTATGGTTTTGCTGAACAACGCTATCACCTTTCTAAAATTGTAGCTGTTTATGCTCGCAGCTTCGCTGCTCGCTGACTCGGGGAAGTCCTCGCTGGTCACCACGTCTATTTCTCTTAAATTACAACTATCTGACTAGAGAAAGCTCTCGCTATACAGTTTGTATCCTAGTCCTCCTATCCTGTAGTCCTTTTTAAAATTGTAACTGTTTATACTCGTAGCTTCGCTGCTCACAGGCTCGGGCAAGCCTTCGCTAAATAATTTTTTTATGCAGTTTCGCTGGTCATCACGTCTACATCTTTAAAATTAAAACTGACTGTATACTTATACCTTTTTAAAATTGTAGCTGTCTATACTCGCAGCTTCGCTGCTCGCCGACTCGGGCAAGCCCTCGCTAAATAATTTTTGTGTGCAGCTTCGCTGGTCATCATCACATCTACTTTTTTTAAATTTCAACTGACTGTACTTCGCTTCTTGCTGGCTAGCTTTCGCTATACAGTTTGTCATTTGCAATTAGCTGAACATTACCACCATTTTTTTAAAATCATAACTGTCTATGCTCGCAGCTTCGCTGCTCTCTGACTCGAACAAACCCTCGGTAGATCATTTTTATATGCTGCTTCGTTGGTTGTCACGCCTTGCCAAAAATTATAACTGATTATATATACTTCGTTACTTGCTGACCAGAGAAAGCTCTCGCTATACAGTCTATCGTTTATATATGTTCCCAGTTTTGCTGCTCGCTGATTCGGACAATCCCTCGCTAGATTTTTAGTATACTCGCTATGTTTGCTGGACAGTTTGCTTTTGTAAAATTGTAATTTTCATGCTCCCAACTTCCCCAGCCATTTAATTTAATTAAATTAATTAAAGTTACAACTGATTATGTTCTTCACAACTTGCTGATTGGAGAAAGCTATGTTTTAAGACAATTAATTATACAAAAAAAGCTATTTTTAAAAGATTTATTTATACCAAACGTAGTAGATATCAACAAATTAAATTGCGAGGGCTTGCCCGAGTCAGCGAGCAGCGAAGCTGCGAGCGTACGCAGCTATGTTTTAAGACAATTAATTATAGAAAGAAAAGCTATTTTTTAAGAGATTTATTTATACCAAGCGGAGCAGATATCAACAAATTAAATTGCGAAGGCTTGCCCGAGTCGGTGAGCAGATAATTAATTTAGTTACTAATAAATCGCGAGCATATCCAGTTATGTTAGGGCTTACAATGGTGTGTGACACTAAGTTTACTCGCAAACTGTTTACAATATTTTTACTTCATTCCATTTCTTGTGTAAATTCATTAATCTTATGTAGATGACATTTTTATTTTGACATGTTTTTGTCTCTTATAGTTACTATATTTTAAGTACTACATCTTATTATATATTAATTAAAATATTAATAAAAATCCATATTTTGAGATACTTGAATACAACAATAGAATCAGTTATCAATTAAGTGAAGTGTGAGGGTTTGCCCGAGACAGCGAGCAGCGAGTATACGTATCTATATTTTAAAATACTATAATTCTTTTGATTTTATTAGATTTTAACTTTTTAGTCGGTTTTTAGATAATTTAAAATTAGAAAATAAGAGAATTATTTATGCCAAATGAAACAGATATACCAAGCGAAAACATGACTTTTTATGACTTTGATTTATTTATTTCTTTATTTTATAACATATACTTCTATTGAAGTCAATTATATCCTTTTTATTTATTTAATGGCACTTATTTATACCAAACAAATAAGTATCAATAAATTAAATTGGCAGAAATCGAGTCAGCAATATTTTAAGACCAAGAGATTTTAAGGCACTAGGCAGAAACAAAATAGGCTATTTTATAGATATTTATATCATGCCAAGCAGATATCAATAAATTGAATTGCGAAGGCTTGCATGAATCAAACATACGAAGCTATATTTTTAAACACTTTATTTTAAGAGAGTTATTTACATCTAAGTAAATATATACCAAGTGAAGATACCTACAATCTGGTTTGTGAGGGCTTGCCCGAGTCAGCGAACAGCGAAGCTACGAGCATACGCAACTCTATTTTAAAATACTACATTTTAAGAGACTTATTTATTTCTAAGTGAAGCAGTAATAGCTGTATTTTAAAATACTATATTTTACGTGAATTAATTAAGATATTAATAAATTGCGAGCATATCCAGCTATATTTTAAAATATAGTATTTTAAGATAATTAATTACGATATTAATAAGTTATGACCGCGTCCGGCTATATTTTGAAGCACTTGCATATAACAATCGAATCAGTTATCAATGAAGTGAATTGCAAGGGTTTGCTCGGGTCAGCGAGCAGCAAAGCTGCAAGCATATGTAGCTATATTTTAAAATAATAAATTATACGAAGAAAAGCTATATTTTAAGACACTTCATTAAACCAGACGAAGCAGAAATAAACAAGTTAAATTGCGAGGCCATGTCAGAGTCAGCGAGCAGCGAAGCTACGAGCATACGCACCTATATTTTAAAATACTTCATTTTAAGAGAAATATTTACTTCCAGATAGATATTAGTAAATTAAAATGTGAGGGCTTGCCCGAGTCAGCGAGCAGCGAAGCTGCGAGCATACAAGGCTATATTTTAAAACTCTACAATTTAAGAGAATTATTTACTTCCAAGTGAAGCAGATATATCTAGCAAAGACATCAATCAACTGAAATGCGAGGGCTTGCCCGAATCAGCGAACAGCGAAGCTGCGAGCATAAGCAGTTATATTTTAAAATACTACATTTTAAGAAACTTATTTACTCCTAAGTGAAGCAGATATACCTGTATTTTAAAATGCTATATTTTACGTGAATTAATTAAGATATTAATAAATTGCAGCTATATTTTAAAGACTGTATTTTAAGCGAAAACAACAATAAATTTAAAAGCGAGGGCTTGCCCGAGTCAGCGAGCAGCGAAGCTGCGAGCATACACGGCTTTATTTTAAGATACTACATTCTAGAAGAATTTTGTACGTCAAAAGAAGCAGATATACTAAACGATGATATCAATAAATTGAAATACACTATATTTTAAAATATTATATTTTAAGAGAATTATTTACTTCCAAGTGAAACAAATATACTTCAGTACCTTCAGTACATTGAAATGCGAAGGGTTTGCTGGAGTCAGCGAGCAGCGAAGCTGCGAGCATATGTAGCTATATTTAAAAAAAAATATACTTTTAGAGAATTATTTACACAAAATGAACCAGATATACTAAGCGAAGATAAAAATAAATTAAAATGCAAGGGCAAAGAACTGTTTACTTCTAAGCGAAGCAGATATATCTATTGATATGTGAGGGTTTGTTGGAGTTAGCGAGCAGCGAAGCTGCGAGTATATATAGCTATATTTTAAGGTAATAAATTATACATAGAAAAGCTATGTTTTAAAACATTTATTTATAGCAAGCGGAGCAGATATCAATAAATTAAATTGCGAGGGCTTGCCCGAGTCAGCGAGCAGCGAATCTGCGAGCATACGCACCTATATTTTAAAATACTTCATTTTAAGAGAAATATTTAATTCTAGGTAAAGAAGATACCTATATATTAAAATGCGAGGGCAAGCTCGAGTTAGTGAGCAGTTATATTTTAAAATACTACATTTTAAGCGAAGACATCAATAAATTTAAATACTATATTTTAAGAGAGTTAATTAAGGTGTTAATAAATAGTGAGCATATCCAGCTATATTTTGGAATACTTGCAAACAGCAATCGAATCAGTTATCAGCGAGCAGCGAAGCTGCGAGCATACACAGCTGTATTTTAAAACATTACATTTTAAGAGAATTATTTACTTCTAAATGAAGCAAATGCAGTTATATTTTAAAATACTATATTTTAAGAGAATTAATTAAAATATTAATAAATTGGGAGTACAACCAGTTATATTTTAAAATACTATAATTATTTAGATTTTATTAGAGTTTGACTTTTTTTGAGTTTGGGTTTTTAGATTTTATAAAACTACATTTTAAAACGATTATTTTCGCCAAGTGAAATAGATAAACTAAGCGAAGATATAAACAAATTAAATTACGATAACTTGTGTTCAAGACATTTATACCAAGCTAGGCTATATCGTAAACTAATACCAAGCGGAGCAGCTATCAATAAATTGGATACGCAATTATATTTTGTGACATTTATTTATGTCGAATGGAACAATTGTCAATTTGATAATGAGGGCTTGTCCGAGCTAGAGAGCATATGCACTAATATTTTAAAACACTACATTTTAAGAGAATTATTTATTATAAAGGGAACTAGATATACCAAGTGGAGATCTCAATTAATTGAATTTCAATGGCTTGTCCGAGTTAGCTATACTTTAAAATAGAGAATTATTTATGCCAAGTGAAGACCGTTAAATTGTATTGCGAAGGCTTGCCCGAGTCAGAGAGCAGCGAAGCTGCGAGCATACACAATTATATTTTAAAACAATAAATTATACGAAGAAAAGCTATATTTTAAGACACTTCATTAAACCAGGCGAAGCAGAAATAAACAAGTTGAATTGCAAGGGCATGTCCGAGTCAGCGAGCAGCGATGCTGCGAGATTACGCACCTATATTTTAAAATACTTCATTTTAAGAGAAATATTTACTTCCAGGTAAAGAAGATACCTATATATTAAAATGCGAGGGCTTGCTCGAGTTAGTGAGCAGCGAAGTTGTGAGCATACGCAGCTATATTTTAAAATACTACATTTTAAGCGAAGACATCAATAAATTTAAATACTATATTTTAAGAGAGTTAATTAAGATCTTAATAAATGGCGAGCATATCCAGCTATATTTTGGAATACTTGTATACAACAATCGAATCAGTTATCTATATGTATATTGAATTGCGAGGGCTTGCCCGAGTCAGCGAGCAGCGAAGCTGCGAGCATACGCAGTTAAATTTTAAAACACTACATTTTAAGAGAATTATTAACTTTTAAATGAAACAGATGCAGCTATATTTTAAAATACTATGTTTTAAGAGAATTAATTAAAATATAATTAAATTGAGAGAAGACCAGTTATACTTTAAAATACTATAATTATTTCGATATTATTAGATTTAGATTTTTTTGAGTTTGAGATTTTAGATTTTATAAAAACTACATTTTAAGAGGATTATTTTCGCTAAGTGAAATAGATAAACTAAACGAAATAATTTTAAAATACTACATTTTAGGATATACCAAGCGGTGATCTCAATTAATTGAATTTTAATAGCTTGTCCGAGTTAGTTATATTTTAAAATACCATATATTAAGAGAATTATTTATGGCAAGTGAAGACATTGTTAAATTAATTAAGATATTAATACATTGCCAGTATATTCAGCTATATTTTTTAGACAGGTGTATACAATAATCGAATCAGTTATCAATAAATAGAATTGCGAGGGCTTGCCCGATATAGATAAATACTACATTTTAAGCGAAAACATCAATAAATTGAAATGTGAGAATTTGTCAGTGAGCAGCAAAACTGCTAGCATACGCAGCTATATTTTTAAATTATTCTTTTTAAGAGAATTATTTACTTCAAGTGAAGCAGATATAAGTGAAGATATCATTAAATTGAATTGCGATGACTTGTGTGTCAGATAGCATGTTCTAATACATTTTAAGACAGTGGTTTGTACCAAGCGATGTAATACTTCGTTTATATTAACCGTAAGAAAAGTAGTCATTAATAGTTCGTATATCAAAGGCTTGCCCGAGTCATTGAGCAGCGAAGCTGCTACTATTCGCCGATGATACCGCCTTTTTCATTAAAAACGAGGACCACGCACGCATGTCTGTTTACGACTGGTTCTCAGCGAATAGATTTGTGCTGAATTGGGAAACGACGCACAGTATTTTATGTTGTCAGCGTTGGCATACTCTTGACAACATGGATATATCCATAAATAATAACATAATAAAGGAAGCCAAAGGTTTACCGTTTTTGGGAGTAAAATTGAATAAGCATCTGAATTGGTTTAAACATCTCGAAACTTAGTAAATCAAATTTCGCAATATTAAAAATTAAACAATTATTATGTTTGTTATAACTATTTTAATGGTCTACTACAGTATGGTATAAAGTTTTGGGGGAATGCGACTGATATTAGTAAAATTTTAATTATCCAGAAGTGAGCAGTCCGAATATTATGTGATTTAGGTGGCAGGGACTCTTGTCGAGATTACTTCCGATTACTGGGAATCTTTACAGTCACAAATTTATACCTACATAAAATATCATTAATAATTTATAAAATGAAAGGTAAACTGGTTAGGGGGTAGGGACACTTTATTGTTACCAAACTACAACCTAAAAGTTAACAGAGAGGGTCTCCTCTGCACTGGTGTGAAGATTTTCAATCGACTTCTTGAGGATTTAAAGAGTGCAGCTACTTTTAGGATATTCCAACAAAAACTTAAATTATATTTACTGGACCACTCTTTCTAATCTATGACTGAGTATTTTCAGGGTACAGTGTTGGATTAATTTGTATTTTATTTAATTTTATTAACATAGTCACATTCCATATACTTCTTCATTTAATTATATACATATTGCTTTGCTTTATTTTCCATGCCCTCAATAGGACTGAAAAACTGAATTTTTTATATAGTTATTTGCTACTATGTATATTGTTTTTCTGGGAAATAAATATTTACTTATTTACGAAACTATATTTTTAAACACTGTATTTTAAAATGTAGTTAAATTATATCAAAAACAGCAGGGGGCCAAGCACTGTTCCCTGGGGAATCCCTGTCCTTATTATCGCAGCAGGACTTATTACTGATTCAATTCTTACACTTTGAATTCTATTCTTAAGATAGCTTTCGATAATTTTATGTGAAGTTAAGGCATTTTTCAAAAATTTTAGTTAATAATTCTTAATCAGCGAAATAGGTCTATAGTTATTTATTGTATTAGCTGGTCTTTTTTATGAATTGGTATAACAACACTCTCTTTAAATATATCACTGTGCCTATTTCAAAAATTAGATTAAGTAGAAGTCGAAATAAGAATAGATTCAAACCATAGAGAATTATACAGGCGCAAAAAAGAAGAATTACAAAAAGAAGAAATGAAGGAAATGCAAAATATCAGATATGAAAACGAAGCATGGA
>JAUIMW010000583.1:0-16317 GCA_033557785.1 Enochrus cinctus
ACCAAAATGGAGAATATATCATTTAATAAAATGTTTATACACTATAAAAAAATCGTGTTTCATTTTCACCAAAAAAAAAAAACGAAATTACTTTCCGAACAACCCAATAGTTTACTTAGTCCTTGGAACACTACTGCGTAAGTTTGATTACCAATCCGTGCCAAAACAAAATAATCTCAGGCTATTCGATGTTTAAAAATATAACAGGCTAGAGATCCTGGAGACTCCACTGGGAATAAATCACTCCCCCCTTACTGAAGATGAGAAAACCAAACAAGTAAGCGTGGCGTTTTAGTGTTACAACCGGCCTGTGAAGATGTTATATTTGAAAATGGATTTACCTCAGGTGACGTTCTTCATAATGGCAGTAAATAGTAATAGCAATGTCAGAGACGTATTCGCCAGAATTTCGGGAATAAATAGTAATCATGTCCATGAAGTGCTTCAAATGTTCGAAATCTAAGACACAAGGATTGTGAGTGATAATGTGTCAACATGCATGCCAGTGGTTACAGAAGATATAAAAGAGCGAGAAAAGACTACTCTTGACTCCTTCTTGCTATCTGAACTCTTTAAGAGTATAATTTAAAATGCTATTTGTGAAATGAAATCGGTTTTACGTATTCTACATGAAGACCATTTGAGACAGCAAAAGATATTTCTGCCAAAGGAATTTACTGCTTTAAAGACCTTTAACAGTCGTAAAATCTACAATACGAAAGAAGCTTCTTCGAGTATTGCTATTAAATCTCCAAGTATGGCTCGTTTGCCCATGTCGCTTCAAATAATTTAAATGAATCAAAAGTACCAAAAGTGCGAGCAACTGAACTCCCGTAACCTTGATAAATACTCTTTATTTAAGGTTACTGTACCACGAAGTATTTACGAAGAGAACCTGAGTCTGGAGTCTGTACATAAAAGTTTTTTTCAGAAGACAGCAATGAATACATCTGATATAACAATTCTTCATCAGAATATTCAATCAATTGGAAGGGATTAACACCCTTGGAAGTTTTTATAAAGACAAAAACTATTGATTTATCCATTTTATGTGTAACAAAGCATTGGCTTACAAACGAAGAAACTGAAAAATAGGCTTTCTTCTGCCGCCCGGAAAAACAAACAAACAAGTTAAGCAACTCCCAGGTCGGACCTTACTGCTTTAGCAGAAGTATCTATATTTGAATGTTCAGTGTGTCGAGCTCAATTTTAGAACCAGAAGCATAATAATTATTTGTATATACAGAGCCCCTAATAACATAGATCTTTTCTTTGATAAATTGTCATGGCTTCTAGACATTATACTTTCCGAAAACAAATACGGGTTCATATGTGGGGACTTCAACATAAACACTCAGATTTCAGAAGGGTTACACCTACTTTCAAAACTTGCTTACGCAATATTGCAATAAGCTTTGACTCCCCGCTATCAGCTTTAAACTTGCAATTCTGTTTGTCAGATCATATTTATCAGTTCTTAAAATTCTCTGCCGAGTCAAAAAAACAAAAACCCTTTATTTTGAAAAGATGTGACTAAAATAGATTTCAGCTATCAGTAGATTGGTCAGATTTGACCAATCAGCTGTTTGGCATCTTTAGAATGCACTTCCCTGTTCAAAAAGGTTTTATTGGATCAACCTCGATAACAAATCGAAAGCGACGTGGTCAGTTGTTAACGAAATCTTAGGACGTTCTGGCTGCAAAAAAAGCGATATTCACCTAGATGGTATGAATGACAGACATGAAATTGTAAATGCACTCAATGACTTTTTTATAAACATTGTTCTGACATGGTATCTAATTCTGTTCAGCCTGTGGATAATATATCAAATGCCAATATTGCACTATGTGATAATTCTTTTTATATTTTTCCAGTGACAGAGCAGGAAATCGTCAGCATCATTCGAGGTCTCAAAAATTAAAAGAGTGCAGGTTTGAATGAAATATCAACTATTGTTTTTGAAGAAATGCTTCCCTGGCTTTGTTAAACAAATCCCTGATCATATCAATGAAGGTTTTTTATGTGAAGTTTTTCCATAAATCTTCAAAGTTGCTTTGGTCAAACCTCTCCGCAATATTTCGTTTATTAAAAATTTCCGACCTATAAACTTAGTGTCTTTCTTTCAGTAAAGTTTTAGAGGTTGCTGTTGCCAGAAGGGCCCTCCAATATTGGCGTCGATTTAAGATGCTTTCACAATCACAGCATCGTTTTCTAATGGCCGATGTGTTGAAACTAGAAAATAAATCTCTTTCGCTGGGTGTCTTCGTAGATTTTTATAAAGCTTTTGATTGTTTAGACTATGAACTTCTTCACAGCAAATTATACTCGTATGGCTTTAGGGGTGTTTCGTTTTGTTGGTTCTCTTCCAAGCAGATAGTAAAAGTTCAGGTTGATGGTGAACACTATACATCTGATGAGCTAATGTTAAAAATGGGGGTTCCGCAAGGAAGTGTGCTACATTGAACATTTCCAGAATATCTACAATTCTGCAACGTCGTCAATTAAACTTCACGACAAAACTGATCGAAGCAAAGAGAAAGAGGTGATAATCCCATAAGATTAAGCTGTACGCATGTTACTTCGTCAGATTGTGACATTGATGCGTTTGACATTGATAAGAAATTAATTATTTTACGACTGAACTACGCAAGGAATTATTTTATGATAATGATATTTGATAAATTTCAAAAAAAAAATAATGTTGAAATGATACTCTTTCGGTGATTTGGTGTCGCTAGAGTTTTTAAGGGGACAAAATTGGATTGATAAGATGGACTGGTTCAGAATCAGCTACAACAGTCTCTTAGATGAAATTTGAACGGTGTAATTTTAATAGTAATTTAAAGAGCTCCTTATATTTATTTCAAATATTTAAAAATAAAAAAAGAAAGAGAATATTTAAACCGTATAAACTAGCTATGAATTAATTTGAAGTTGCAAGTTATGTTGAGTTCCTCTCTCAAAGTACTCAATCTCTTTTGTCTAACTATCATGAACAGGACCTGCATTTGATGATGGTATTCATATGAAATAATACCGAAATTACCTGTTTTTAAATAAAAAAAAACTGGAAAAAACAACTGTCATCTGAAAAGAAATACATAAACCTCAAGTAGTTTTCAAAGTTATAAATTTATGGCACTATAAAATGAGCATAAATTGTAATATTTGTGTATAATTTTATGTAGACTTCGGGGTTCGATCCGCTTAGCTAATCTAAAAGTTTCAGTCAGTATCCACAAATTCAAAATTACGGACCGAGATTAAACTGAAGTTTCGTTATGTATTCCCTCAGTATAAGACCTTTCCTTTCCTAAACTTAACGTCCAATCTTGCTTTAGACTTGGATTTAACACTTTGATCTGGTCCCTCCACTATCAAACATGCCTTTAGAAGTTCATCTTTGAAGAATTAATAAATAATACACAACCGTCGCACCGACTTCTGTTCTGCGCAGCATTCCATTCAAAACAGTTCACTCCGCCAACGATGTAACTTTGGGGGTGTATTGACAGATTTGTATCACTGACCCTTTCCTAAATTACTTCGCAAATATACTTTAATACAATTATATCCTCTTAGGGTTAGAGCAGAAGGGATGAATGGAGTTTAATCTGTGTTTTCGAAATTAAGTAATTGGATACTGTCTCCGAATTTCTGTTGTGCCGGTATGATTAGCATTGATCTTTGGAAGTAAAGATTTTTCAAACAGGAATTGAGAGCTCGCTTGAAAAGCCTATTCGAAATGCCCCCCTTTTAAAACTCCAGATTTACGAGAGTCTTAAATAAAGTACAGCCCCTGTATAAAGGAGTATTTGATGTTTTATTAAAAGCTTTTTGATATACACTTAATTATTGTTTCTAAACTTTAGAGGCCAGATTAATATAAGTGTCAAACTTAGGGAGTGTCATGGAGGATTATTTGTAGAGTTAAAAAGCGGGGGATAGAGAGATTACTGTCAAACTTGCCCGATAGGGATTTAGATTACCGTTTGTTAAAATTCTTGCCTCAAATATTTTCCTATATCTACTCCAGAAATTTTGGCAAAATTTTTATTCATCTCAGGAAAGTTTCCAAGCGAAAATCTAAATAAAATTAATAAAATTGACTCCGAATAAAACGTTCGGCAATCTTGCCATGCAAAAACTTCCGCACTCGAAATAGCTTTGTCTCTCAAAAGCAGTTAAATTCCAGATACTTCCTATATATGGCTAAGTTCTTATACTATTCCTTTTCTGGAATAAAAGTTTTCCCCTATACTTGTTTAGATGTGCAACGAGAGCTTGTGATGTTGCAAAGTCTTTTACATAAATATTCAAGGGTTGTTTTTGCATTTCTGATATATAAGAATTCAACTAAAACGATTTTTACTTTTTACACAACTGCTGGTATATAATTGAAAATATTATTAATGTAAATAATGACGTGAAATAGCTAAAATTTGGAAGTAAATATTAAGCATACTTTTGCTGAAAATAATGACCTATTAAATGAATATTTCACCAAAGACCTATTAATATATAAAATAACTTGGAAATAATTACGAATTTACAGCAAATAAACTGGAGAAAGACATTTGTAGAGTTTCATTTTAATAAGTTGGTTATAACGTATTTGGGTTTCTTTCCTACAATTAAATGGAAAAGATAAGAACAAAATGTTGCATGCCAGTAAAGGTTCGTGCTGCTCGGTAATTAACAAGAGTATTGAATAATATTCGCGTTTACAGCAGAACTTAAAGCCAGGAAAGAGTTATCCCAGCGGAAATTTTAATTTACAACAGTACTGTTTTTAAACGGAATTAATACTTTATGTGTATGCAATTTAACAGCTTTAACGTGGCGAGAAAAAATAGCTGTTTATTACGAGTCCGCTGAACAAGCGTTGCGTTTTTTTCGTTTCCCGGCAATTTAGTCCCATTGATTAAATATATATGCTCAACAATCGTATGTGGTGATTCAGATCTTCCGGAGTGACCCGTCCAATCCCAGCGTTCCTAATCAATGAATTCCAGAAACATCCTGGAAATTATCGACCTACTCTAAGGTCTACTGTCATCACGGGTAGGTTTAACTAGGAAGAACAGTTACAGCTTATTCTATATAATGGTAAATAGGTGTGATGCTGCATTTTGGGGGAGATTAGACGAGGTACTAAAATAAAAACAATGCAATCTAATTTTGGAAAGCTGCAAAATTTATAACAAACTATAAATATCATGTGTTCGAAAAATAATTCCTTACATAAAATAGCAAAATAAAATTATTATATAATGTTTGTTTCGGCGGTATGAAATTTTTATTTCTCGAAAATATACATTTTTATAATCTAAATAAACAAACATTTTAATGGCATAAATTTAAAACAAAAATAATTATTTCTGTGGTGAGTATAAAAACGCAATTTTCATTTTTTCTTTTTATATGTGATATGTGTGTGTGTGATATTAATTTAAATTCTAGATAAAATTATTTTTATTGTAACGTATTGCGTTGTAAAAATCACAATCGAAAAATTATTGTGAATATCAAGGAATTAAGATAGAAAAGCTCGATTGGGACTTATGAATATAAATACGTGTTAATTAAATCTTCTTTTTTATTGGACCGTAGGCAGGTTTTATTTATATATAATATTAATTATATTTATCCCTGATGAAGATCGAGCGACCGAATGCTAATGGAAAAGGGATCATAGGCCCCTATTTGTTGAGTTATGTGACTGACAACAGTAACTATTTGTAAGTATAAATATTTATTACTTTTTCTTTAAATTTTACTTAAAAAGGAATAGATATTTAAACAACAGTAAAAATAAAATTGTCTTCTTTATTTACGAACAAAAAATTGCAATTAAAAAAATGTCGTTGCTTAATAATATATTTTAAGTGAAAGGTTTTTAGCAATTACAAAAAAAATACTATTAACAAAAACTTCAAAAAGTGGAATATGATTTTCAATTTTAGAATATGGAGCTAAAATTTTATTTCAAATAATAATAATGTTATACATATTTATTGAGTTGCTTTTGCTTACAAAAATATCCAAGATAACCCTTCTACGTATATGGCGTGGAGGTCCCGTCGTATCGCCATGCACAACCAACCAGTCTCCCCCATATATCGAGAAATATGTTTGCGACGTCTTACACCATAAATAAAACATAAACAGCTGTTCTGTACCACCTGAACCTTTCTCGCATCATTATAACTTAAACATTTATTATAAATGTAACGTAACAATGATTTGGCAATCTTAATGAGAACAAATCTATTGGAATATAAAAGTTTTAATTTTAAAAATGATTCTGTATATAGAATATTTAAATGTGGGGTGAACTTTAAATCAGAGCCTAAAGTTAGGCCCAAATTACGAACACATTCAACAATGAGTATTTGCAAAATATTAATTTTTAGATTAAGTGCGCGAGTTGCTATCTCACGATCGCATTTTATTCCGAAATGAATAACAGAACATTTCGACGAGTTTATAAAAGCTGATGGCTTTGGGATGTCAAAAAAAGATGGTGCAAATAATTAATTTTAAGAATATTTTCGAACATATTAGTAATTTTAAAAGAACTGTACAGCTGTGTATCACCAGCATATGCATGAAATTTACAGTATTTAACAAATTTAAATATGTTTGATGTGTATATGCTGTTAAAAATTGGTCGAACTTGACGAAATAGACTATATAAAATTTCGGTATGTAGTAGAGTTTGTAATAAGTTTCCAAAGAGAGACGTCAAAGTAAACCGGCGAGTGATCGGCAATGTCATGTACAGCAACAACACCAGAAGCCTCCACCGACGCACCAACAAAACATACAACCAAATCAATAAGGGTCAAAGAGATTTGATTAATTAGCAGGTTCCAAAATACTGTGTAGAAAAGAATATAAACGACTGAAAAAATGGTTATTTATATTTAAACAGTCTATATTAAATTCACAGAGGCAAACATTTTTATCTGACCAAGATGTTGCAAGTGTATCTTATCTAAAATTCATAAAATCGTTATGATTTGTATTCCAATTGAATAATTTTTATCATTTATCAATAATTTCACCCAGAGCTACTCTATACCTTTTGTAACTTCTCGCAAAACTACAGCAATATTAATGAAATTTCGAATGTATAGTCCAATTTCGTCACCCCTGCCATGTCTAGTAATATTGTGACGAACTATTTCCGACCGAAGAACGCAATGGAAACGAATCAAAAATCTAGAAATTCTAGATTGAGAATTTACGAGGATTTACTCCAACTATATAAAGCATCCCATCGGACCGAAATTTTAATTAAATAAACTATTTTACTAACAATATGATAAAAATTAAAATCTTCAACACTTACTAAACTCAAATCGCTATCTGAATCAAGCCACGTCTCAGTTATGTCTAGTATGTCACAGTTGGACGTAATCAATAGTTCATTAACGTTATTAAATGGGCAAAACGTATTTTGTCGGAAATTGTGAATTCTTGATTTAATCGAGGAAAAATGGGATATCCTCAATTAACTGAGAAAATGTATTGGTTCCTCCATCGGTGTCCAAAACAATAAATAAAATACAAATCATTGTAAACAAAATTATGAATGATATAATAAATTTATTTTTAGAATAAGTATTTTAATATTAGTAATAATATTTGATATTATTGTATTTAAAAATATTAAAAAAAGTTTTTTCACAGTGGTGGACTAGATGTGGTCTTATACTATTTCAATATTAGTTATTAAATTTAATAATTGAAACCTGCTAGCTTATTGGAAATTAAATTGTTTTATTAAATTCTTCAAACAAAATTACAATTTTATAATAATAATCATCAACCTAAACCTAGCCAACACAAATAAAAAAAATTATAATTTTAAGCAAATAATTTGTTTTTCTAAACACCTGGCAAGAATGACAGGATAGAAACTAAATATATAGGAGAGAAATAAAATAAATTAATTATTGTTACGTAATAGGTTACCACAAGTAGTTTGCGTGTGGTATTCACAAAAAATGATTCTACATACTCAAAAATTTATTGTAAGTTGGCATAATTTATACAGGAACCTCACTGTTATTAAAAAATACATGCACAAGAAATGGTCAGGATTGAGTTCTAATAATCCTTTTTATATAAGTCTTCGAGTTGATTAACATTGGTGTTTAATATATCGCCTTCTTAATAAAATGTACCCCTCTCGGCCCATTTCGACACGACACTCATATTGCCCTTGAGTTGCAGAAAAGATGAATTTATGTTTTAATGTACTGGTATTAAACGCTCTGGTGTTTCTTCCGTGATCTATTAGATGCAGTGCATATTTATTATTTCGCATATTTAAGTGCTGATAATGCATATAATAGTTGAATCGACCAGGTCCCTGATGCTCTGATGAACATTTGCGTAGCTTTGTTTTCAATTTAATTTTTTGTGTAACTTTTTAAGTAGCAGTTGGATGTTGCACATTAGATCAGAGATACATTTTCTTACCTCTGCACAGTCACCAAGATATGCTGGTCCTATCTTAGATACTGATCTATCATGACTCCCAAGTATTTAATACTACTTATTCTTGTTAGAGGTTGACAGTTAAAGTTATTTTCCTGGCATGGATTGTCATGTGGATACATTTTATTTAAATAACATTTCGCAGCTGTCATGGAAAAATTATGAAATTTGATTTGTTAATATTTAGAAGTGAGTTGTTATGGAGCCAGCACTTAACGGACTTTAACACTTTGCACACGTATGTCGCCGTAGGAGCGGCAAGATGCGTTTAACCGTTGCGCTCGTATGCCGCTGTGTAGTCGCCGCAATACCCACTGTAATGATATGACATGGTGTGCCGCCTATACGGCGACATACGAGTGCAAAGGTTAAACGTATTGTGGAGCCTACACGGCGGTATACGAGCGCAACGATAAAATGCATTTTGCCGCTCCTACGGCGACATAAGAGTGCAAAGGGTTAAATCTTGTTCTGCAAAGAGCATAGTAATTTCTGCATTCTGTGCATCAACATATAGAAATGTGTTAACTGCCTTCTTGATGATCTGAAGGAGACTATCAATTAACTCATCACTGTTATATATGGTTACATTAAAATTTAGACTCATTGAACGCAGTTCGTCCAGACTGTTTGAACGGTCAAGTGGTAATATCTCAGTTTAAATGAGCAAATACTGGATTGTGGTTTGTAAGTTTGCTATTTAAAATTATAGCTAAACATTAATCGTTATTTAGTTTTGTCTGAATCAGAATATGATCCAGGCAACTACTAGATTGGTTTGTCTGATTATTTTCCAAAATTTTTAAATTGATATCCCTTGTTATAATTTCGTTTGCTAGATTGCTGTTGGTTCTTGTATAATTATCAAACTTTACAACAAAATTATCAGTCATATTGGGGCGATCTGTAGGTCCCAGTAATACCAATGAGTTTATTAATAAAATTACGCTAATGAATTTAAAGGCGTCAATAGCAATAACGTCAGTACTATGTTCCAGATCGTCTCTTGTCATGCCCAGTTTCGCTGCACTGAATTAAATTAAAGTTTATTAGATCACACATGCATCACAGTAAAAATTTATGATGCACAAACTATTGCATTTGTCTGCGACTCTTTTGCAATTTTCCCGTTGTTCTACAATCTACTTTCCACAAAATTATCACTTATTTGCACACTATATTCCTATTACACATGCTATGGAACATATGGTTATGTGATTATATTATAAGATTACCCAAAAATTTCGATGAATTGTTAATATTGCTATTGTAAATATAATTTTACCTGAAACTTAGGCTTACAGGACATTTCTAAAAACTAAGAAAGATAATTTGATACCGTGAATCACAAAATGAGCTTTTACGATCAATTAGAACTCGTGATAAAATGAAGCGAAAAATTCGACGAAACTCTGACTTGCTGATGGAATATAAAACCTACTGAAACCAATTAAAGAAATTAATTAAGACAGTGAGGGAAACATGCTATTTAAATACAATGAAGGGAGAGGAGAACAACATGGAAAGGATATGAAATGATGCAAAACAAATAACAATTAACAATTAGGAACATCATAAAATTAAAAGAATTTTAAATCAGAGTATCAGGGAAATCACAGAATGATTTCAACGAATTTTTTTAAAAATAAATATTAACTATTTTTTCTATTGCAATAATCAAGCACTAAAAATGCATTTTCAAGGTATTTAAATAAAATTAACATTGTTATAAATATTTATAATTGATAATTATGAAAAACCTGGGGGAGACATCCTCAATTTAATAAAAAATAGTAACTTTCAAATATTGAAATATTTAAATAAATAAATATGAAAAATTTGTTTAACGAATGCTTTTTTCAGGAAACTTCGTTAACTGAGGGACGCCTGCAACAGATTGAAACCAAAGTTAAAAGCCAATGCACGGCTGTAAACTTCAATTGAAGACAGCAAATCAAAGCGTTCTATTTTTTAATTAGAACATCCGAACTGAAGTTTGATGGTAGTTTTTTTTCAACAAACCTCTGTTCCGATTGTTTGTTTAACTATAGAACACTGAATCTACAAGTTTAAATTAAATTTAGTTCGCAAAACACTCAGGTTTTATAAAAGTAAATTTTCAAAGGAAAAGTTAAAGCAAATCTTCTATTATTTCGAGATGCAACAAAACTAAAAATTGTTAAGTTCAAAACGAAGCCCATAAGCGCAACCATTATTCCGTCGATCTCATTAAGCATCGCGACTCAAAAGAATGTTCCGCAATTCGGTCGGGCAAAGCCCCGGAAAACTAATATAATTCGTAGCATTCTCCGGTCAAATGGACAGGCATAAGTAAAATTGGATCCGTTCGACTGTAACATAACAACTGGCAAAGAATACTTTAACTTGATCAACCATATGAACTTTTACATGCAATTCCGAGCGGAAAAATATTTCAAGAATTACCTGTAACTTTTTTACTCTTCGCTGACTTCGTGTAAAGCATGAAGGCCGCCAGGAAAAATACGGACGATAACGTTTCTGCCCTTCCAACGACGCCAGTAACCTGAAAATATACATTTAATTTAAGAAAGTGGCTCTATTAATTACTTTTAATATGACTTTAATATTCCTCCATTTTCTATAGGAGACTTACAAAATTAAATGCTTTAAAATAACTTTAGTTCCACGCGCTTAAAAAGAAGTACATTATTAAAGTCATAAATTCAAGTCTCTGTATTATCAAAGAAAACAATTTTAAGCTTTAAATTTGAGCGACCCTTTTGCGCTCCGAGCTGTACCAGATTTTTTTATTAACAGTTTTTTTAATTTATACGGTCCATTTTAATTTAAATATTTAAAAATAACCTCCATTTCATGAATTACCGTTTTATTTACATATAAATTGCTTAGTTTGCGTTACCAAAGCGTCACTTTTAATTAAAATCGGAAAGTAAAAATTTTCCCTCAATTAAGTTTTTGAATTTGTGCATCTATGGCAATATTAATTCTGACAGCTGCCAAAAATATTTATGGCAAACTTTCTTTGTAAAGTATTTCAAAATTATTTTTTAATTAGGTTTGTATTTTCAGCAAAAGAAAATATATTATTATATAAGTTTGTACGCCCAGCAACTTAATTTCTGTTATCTAAATTTAAATATCAGAAGCATAATAGCCATTAATCTAGCGCAGATATACTCGAAAGCTCTATACTCGAAGTTAATGAGATTGGCGAGGTGATAATTTAGACATGTTCTTACTGTAGGCGCCATGGCATAAAGGTTTGAAGTAGCTTTACGTTTTGTTGACATTAATAACATTGTGCATAGATATAATGTAGGCCAGATACGTGAAATACACTCTATAATGTATACAAAATCCATTACGGTTAAGGAAAATTAATTATCCATCACGTAAGTAAGGCGAATATATAACTTTGAGCTGGACATAGTTTATTCATGTGTGTACATGCTCTCCGTCACATATAGGAGCTGCATAATTAAGTTAAATAGTTTCGTCTTAGTTATTACATTATGGAGTTTAATTTTTTATACATACATTCCACTTTATTGGAAATTACAGATTTAAAGTTGTGTACGGGTATTACCAGTAGAATACATCACAATGTATAGAGAACAAAATTGAAAAGAGTCGATTTCTAATAGTTTCCACTAATAATAGTATTCTTATTAATTTAATTATAAAATCGACTTCAACCTTCCTACATCCTCTTAAACTTTCGTTCTGTGTAAATTTGCACGTAGTTACCTTTTGTTAGCATTTACTTCATCTTAATTTTAGTTTCTCACAGTGAACTAGCCAACCAAAATCAGTGGAAAACAAACAGCGAAACTGTGCGATGCAATGTGACGTTATTATTTAAAGGAATTCTGTACGTAAACCGACGAACGAAATAGGGTTAACTGCAAAGTTTCGTCGCCGACTGGAATATTATAAACACGGCGATAATATTACTAAGGAAAATTAATTAAAGTACCTCCAAGTTATAATTTCAACGTAGACGATTTTTTTCTCAATTATATCTTGCATCGTGTGGGAGCTTTGGCATAACGAGGGGTCGTTATATGGAAATGAGAGGTAAATCTTAGTTTTACCTCCTCTATAATTAAATGTAGAACTCCCTCAATTAGAATCTGACCTATATTTCTTGTGTGAACCGAAAGGAAAATGCTGCGTATCGATTTTGCTACAACAAAGCTGTCAACAAAAAGGTAAAGGTCTTAGAATATGATGCTTAAAAGGGATTGCAGTGTATAAAATGAGATTAAGAAAACCCCCTTTCGTCAGACCTCATACCAAGGCTCTCCTTAAAATAATATTGAAGAGCTCCATAAAGGACATTTTTTAAATATTCCGCTCTGTTATATTTTATGAATAATTTGACGGAGGAGCAAGTGGGTTAATTAAATTTCGTATAAAAATGCATTTTATAATATCAGAATGATTTATTAGCGGCGCTCGCCGTGATTATAATAATAATTTAAAGGTGGATTATTTTCTACGCAGCTATGCGAGACAAACCACTTTAGGGTCTGAAATAAAATTAAAATATCTTTGTTATGCAGGAGCTTAAACATCTGCCTTTTTCAGGTGGGACAAATTTAGAACAACTAATTACATCTCCGTCATTCTTATCTTTTTATAAAATGCTACAATATTACAAAAAAAATTTTTTTTAAAGATTTATAATTAAAAAAAATCATTTTAATTTTAGATTAGGCAATTACAGAAAAGGTCATTTTTATTTCAGATTAATCTCACTTTAATTTCCTAATGACCATTTCTGAAATTACTTTTTTTACTAATATATTTGTATCTCAAAGGCCATGTGAAGGTTTCCTTCTGTTCATCTAACAGTTCAAACTAAAGTTCTAATTATCCCAATAAAACTTCTAACCCGTCTCCAACTGTCAATTAGGCTTAATTCATTGAACCGAGAGAACTTCCACAAAGTGCGATAAATTACTCTGATTTGCTCCTCTACATAAAATCAATTGAATAGCGGGTTTATTTTTAGAAAGCAAACTAATATCCCAAAATGTGTCCACGCACTATTTTAGTGTATATATAGTAACGAAAACGTAGGTGGAATTTCGTATTGATATAAATAGAACTGTATATTATATGTTGACATCTATAAATTACGGTTACTGAAGAACGTGCTCTGGTGCGATAAAAGCTTTACTATATTTTACAAGTAATATATTAGGTTTGCTTTTTAATATCGTATTAGACGATCCGAGTGTGCGTGACTGTACACACTTTTTTTATTTCATAAATTGGAAATAAATTGCAATTTTTTCTATTTGCCGTAACGCCATAACAAAAGCTATTAGTTCTGCATTATACATTTGTATAAACTAAATTAGCATTTCGTTAATTCATTCTTTTGTATCTGAATTACTAAACCCTATTTATATAAACTGAAATTGATTCCGTGACGTGTTTCTCTAATTCATAATTAAATAGCGCTTAGAATATGAAGGAAACTATATTAATGTTTATAATTGTAATCATTTTCTGTTTTTTTAACACTTAAGTTATAAAATAACAATACAAATGTAGTTACTATTAAAATGTTTCCAGGTGATGAATTCCCGGCTGAATCAGATATTCCGTTTTACCTTAGAAATTAAACCTTAGTGGTGGTTTAATTTCGAGCAAGCAGGAATTTGCAATATTTGTTAGAAGAATCAATATACTGAGATATTATAAGCAAAGCCTTCAAATTTATATGAAATTCCTCTCTTACGACGAATATTTACGTTTATCTTGATTTAAAACATGGTGATCCTATGGTGTTCCTGTGGTATATTCGAACCTGTTCATTATAAAACTTGATGCCGATCTAAAAAAAAATTTTAAAAATTTTCAGCTATCTTAAAAGTAAACATAATTAACACACATGTAAGTTGGTAGGACGGCTAATAAAATAACAAAATTTAGGCAAAAGTTATTTAGGAGGTCCGCCAAATAGTGCCCTGAGGGTGGTTCTCATGGGAGATTTTAATAATAAATAAATAAATCTTCTATCGCAAACCTATTAACATAAAACTTTAGAAATATTATGCAGTCGTTTGGACTTCCTGTTTGCAGATCGCTAGGAATCTCGCATTGATGAAGGTCTTTGGGTTCATATGGCACAGTTTTTCCATCTTTAGTGCCTGTTGGATGGGGTGAACGGCAGCCGAGAGGAACAAATCCAAATGGGTATACTGTAAGTCTGTTAAGACTACAGTTTACGATACAGATCAGGTAAATATGATTTTTTTTTTGTTATTTAACTTTTTGTGTTTCATAAAAGAGTTACTTGGTGTTCGTAAAATTGCAATTTGCATCCTTCCTATTCTCTCTAAACTAGAAAAATTATTTTTTACCAACTGTTTAGCACAACAAAATTTTGTAGGAAGCAAATGATCTGATCTGATCTGAAGTCGATCAGGTTTTAGAATCAGATTCAGCTGTACATCAGCTTTTACTCATATAGTAACTGACATTGGTGACAATACGTATACTTTTGCTACGTTGGACAAGTGATTGTCCACGAAGACCCCATACCATTTATTCTTGTGTCCACAATGACCCCTATATAGGGGCTATAATAGACAAAATTTTCTTTTTAATTCTGTAATTGTTATTATGGAACATTAAAAGAGACATTTCTTTTGAGCCTATTTATATGAAAGTTGTCCACATTACCCCGATCTTCCCCACTACAAAAAAAAAGCATATTTGAGTTAATTGAAATCAGGAGCTAGCAGATTCTATACATTTCTTGTCAATGTCAATTTATGGTCCAATTTACTCTTTGTCTATAAAACTTGGACTATTTTTCAAACTACATTTATACATTTATCAAAAGTAATTATCAAAACTAGTCTATAGGCTATTCACTACCGGCGTGAAACTACATAGGTCCAGACATATGACAAGAATCTACATTCAATATATCTATATCCCTTCATACTGAATAAAAATGGTTTCGCTATCCCTGAGGAGTGAAATAGATATGAAACTATTTTACTCTGGAGTAATTTGAATTCTAAAGAACTCCATCTCCTTTGCACTTACAATCAGAGATAACTCTGTTGACAATGACAGTTAAGAATGTTTTAAAATGGATTAAAAAAGTTAATATTTTATTTACGACAGTGTGCCTACTTTATATGTTTTATTAAATTGTAATAATTGTAAGCCAAATTCTGTGTATCTTTTTTAAAATTACAACTAATGTTTTCGTTTATTTTAATGCGTAACATTTCACGAATTAGTCATTTATTAAGATTGTGTTCCGTATCTAAAATTTGTGGATTATCAAAATCAAAGATGTGTTGATTTTGTGCATGTATGCTTAAACCTGTGTTGTTATTGTTGTGTCTAACATCATTTTTATGTTGGTTATTCCATTTCTTAATAATTGTGATGATTGTCCAAAATAAGAGGAGTTACAGTTCTTGCATTGTCGTGTTTATTTAGATTGTTCGTTTTTGTTTTTAAAAAGGTAAACAATTGATAAGCTTTATTATTATATCTGAAGGCTACATGTAAGTTGTGATTTTTAAAGTTGTTTTGAGTATTTTACTTTTTTTTTGTTTGTGCATGGTAATGATATGAACTCTTTATTCGTGTTATGTAATAAAAGTTTATAATCATTATAATGAAAGTGTACCCGTTTCTTTTTTAAATTTTTAGTGATGTATAATGGGTAATTGTTACTTAAAAATGCAGTTTTAATTTTGTCTAAATTTTTTTTCTAAATTCAACATGTAAATGTATTGTATACGTTTACCTATAGTGTTATA
>JAUIMW010000584.1:0-16313 GCA_033557785.1 Enochrus cinctus
AAACACACTCTCTATATATATATATATATATATATATATATATATATATATATATATATGTATGTATATATATATATATATATATAAGGTGTAATAATCTGACAATTTTTATTAAGAAAATCATTATTATCCAACTCGTAGTATAACTACTTGTTTTTTTCAGTCCATGTGTTTTTATAAGAACGAAATTACAAAAAAACCCTTGTACAACAAACAAATATAATTAATAAAAATAATTCGATTAGAAACAAAAAATTAATTATAATAATATACTACAATTACAACATTGGTGTGTTATTAGTTATTTCTCAGTAATTATAATCTATGACTGTGGAAGATTGAAAGGGCTTCGTCTTTATTTAGAAGTAAGAAGAGAAGCTACATTTAATTATAATATTTAAATAATAACCAAGATGAAAGCTAATAATAATGAATGATGTGATTAATAAATCATGTAGCTAAACAAACCAAATTTTTATTTATTGAACGTAATAACATTCCATTTCCGTTCTATAAGCATTTTTGCTACGAATTTATGATGTTGACTAATTTGATAAAAACAAGTTTCCTAGTTACATTCATGATCATTCAAGCACAGCTTTCAAGCACAATCGTTTTACAGTGGACCATATATAACTAATAATATTAATATTCTGTTTTATAGCTCATAGTACAACTATATGACTTTTTTGGGTAAAACTTCTGGGGACATCTAGTTTATACTATGAAGTACATAGGGCAAATTGAATAATATGGGATTATGAGTATGGCTTCTATGCTTACACAACTATGTTTTGGTAGTGTACTTGCTCTTAATGTATTACAATTTACTAGGAAGTTTAACCAATTAAAGTATAGTAAATAATAACTGTTGGATATTTCAATAATTTCTTTAAAGACTAGACAATAAAAAAAATTAAATTCATGACAATTTTGAAGTATAGGTACAACTTTTGAACTTCATCTTAATTTTTTATGTAAGTGTTCAATTATTGTACACAATTCTTTCCAGATGAACCAAGTACTATAGTTCGTACGCATCTTCACTGACACCTATGAAAAAATAAAATAATATAATTGTGTTAATACATTTTATAAGATAATGTTATAGCAGATTGATTGCGGGCCTGAATCTGTTTTTCCAAATTATATTGCATTCTCATTCCCAATTGATCAAGTTGATCCCATTGCTGAGTCAGTCCAACGGTAGAATGTTCAGTGTAACGATTGTCAAGAATAAGATGTTCTTCACACATTGCACCCAAAATAAATTTGCTACATTTTATATTATCCCTTTGTTACTAAATAGTTTCTTAACTCGCTCCTGAACTCTTTCTCAGGTAGACCCTCAATTTCACCATTATAGATTGTAAGCACCTGATTAAATACATTATTTTGCACTTTCGAGTCTTGTTTGAGGTGCTCTCGGTAAGTCCTTATTTCATGTAGTGTTTTTCTGCATGAACAATTTACATTTTCTAAAATATATAACTTTTGCAGCTTTTATGACTTGTGTAACCAACAGTAATTGTTGTAGCGTTTCAAGTCTGTGAGCTTGTACTCATTTAATTTAACATTTTTCATATGTAATAGCATAATATATTTCTAGAGGATACTCTAATGGATGTAAATCATAATTTCATTTAATTTCAGTCAACTGCTTGAAAACAAAAATATTTGAAACATTATCGGATGTGTCTTAGTATAAAAATATGTATGTATTATTGAACATATGAAGGGAGCCCTGACTGTATTATAAACTTTTCAATGGAGGTTTTCCTTCTTTTTATAAAAAACTCTCGTTATATATACACTATCAAAGGAAAGTTTGATGCAAGGTAGGCGAATTGTAAAAATATTATTAGTTAATATTTATTCAAAATTTGTTTGCATATTAGTCATTATTTCATCAATCAATCTTTCATCAAAATATCTCCCTAGATTTTTAATTAGTGTAACTGATCCATTTTTCTTGTAATGTGTTTAAAAAAGTTTAAGTGGAAGACAACTGCTGTTTCCGTACTTTTCCATCAAATTCTTCCCACAATAACTTAATGGAATTAAGATCAGATGACTAGGGTGCCCATTCCATTAATTCTAAAATGTCATTACATTCCAAATAGTTTTTAACGATCTTACTAGTATGTTTGGCATCATTATCATGCATAAAAACAAAAAACAAATAAACGCCTACCAGATGGTAATACTTAATGTTCTACTGTATCCCTGTAAGTTTATTAAGTCATTATTCCTTCTATTTTGTGTAATTTCCAACATTATCACCACTAAAACAATCCCACACAGTCTCTAAACCATCTCCACGTTTAACAGTATTTATTGAATGTTCCATCAAATCGTATAAATTTCATCAAATTTATCCTGTTTGTGGTGTAGGTTTGGTAAAAAAAAAAACACTTTTTAAGCAATATATTATTATTTCCGCTAATGTAAATGTTAGTAATATAAGTATAAAAGAAAGAACACATTGTCATCTGCAAGCAATAGTGCAAGCAAAAATACATATTCCTATATGTACCTCTAATATTTCCATAGCAACCTTTTAAATATATAGTACCAATAAACTATTTCAATTTACTACAACAATTTAATAAATGCCAGATATAATATTTATAAATAATTATAATAGATTTTATCAGAAGAATAAATATTTAATATATTGTTATATCATTTACTTTACTGAAAGAAGTGCATACAAGAAAACATTAAAGATTTTTAAAATATTAATTTTGGAAAAGTGTTCGTGTGAATTCAATGTAATCTAATGCTCCTGCAATAGGTCGTTCGGTCTTTGGTTCTATATAAGGTTTCATCCTTGCCACACAATAATCTGCCATTTCCTTTGTCAAATTCTGAAGAAGAAAAAAGTTAAAATAATATAATGGTTTTGTTTTATTATACTTACAGCATATAGCTCTTCTTTCGTTACATAAGGTCGATCGCCAGCTGTTATGGCCCTAAATGCCTTTTCTATTTCTTCAGAGCTTTGCACATTTTCAGTTTCCTTGCTTATCATAAAGGCCATGTATTCTTGTAATGACACATATCCATCCCGATTAGGATCAACAACATCTGAAATAATAAAATTAGTTTGATTGGAACTTTTAGCATTAAAACGGTAATTTACCTAATATTGCATCAAACTCTGGATCAGGTTGACCTTCTTCAACCATAGGTAGATCGTATCCAAGTGCACGTAAACATGATTTGAATTCTTGATGGTTTAATTTTCCAGATTTTTCTTTGTCAAAATGTTTGAACATCATAGAGAATTCCTTAAGAGCATCTTCACTGACACCTATGAAAAAAATAAAATAATGTAATTGTGTAAATACATTTTATAAGATAATGTTATACCAGATTGATTGCGGGCCTGGATCTGTTGTTCCAAATTATGTTGCATTCTCATTCCCAATTGATCAAGTTGATCCCATTGCTGAGCCAATCCAACGGTAGAATGTTCAGTGTAACGATTGTCAAGAATAAGATGTTCTTCAAGTATTGCACCCAAATCTTCAATTTTTTTAAGATCTGATCTTCTGGCTCTTACTTCAGCTGCCTTACGTTTGGTTGCTTCCAACTGTTGTTCCAAAGATCCAGAGCCTTCCATCATGGAAGTGCTGTTTTAAAAAATAAAAGTATATTAAGAAAATATAAATTTTTAAATTAATTAATTCTTTACCGTGTCTCGGTGAGCCATTGGTGGAAAGCATTTGCATGTTTAGCAAATTCTTTTCTTAACTTATCATTTTCTTCTTGACGCTGTGCCTCTTTGTTTAATTCAACATCACGTTCTGCAATAATCTTCTGTAAGTTGCGCCATGTCTCCTCAAGAGCTTCCATATTAAACCAAGTGTAAGGATTAGCGCCAACATTAAAGCTTTTTATTTGTTGGTCCAAAGCAGCTAATGCTTCAAAATCAGCCTGAGCACTTGATAAGGAAGCCTGCAAAGTAAAATGTTTATTAGATTTGCTAGTTACATTATTAAAGATTTATGTACCTGAAATTGGGAATGGGCTTCTCTTAATGCTCTGATTTCTTCAATTGAATTGCAACGAACAGGGTCAGTTAAATCTTCTTCTGCATTTTCAAACCAAGAATTGAAAGCAGATGCTCTCTTAGCAAATGTAAGGAATAATTCTTCAATTTGCCTGAACTGTTCTTGCATACGTAAAAGACGTTGTTTGCGTGCATCTGAATCTGATAACAACTTTTGCCATCTTGCGATAACATCAGCATGACGTTGTACAATAGCTTCACTCTGATCATGATTAGCTGCAATAAGTTGATCTTTAAGACCTGTTATATTTTGAATGCCTTCATGTTCAAATGCAGTTAAGCCAGCATCAAATGTTTCTTGTTTCGTAAGAAGTGTCTGAACTGAAGACAAATCACGACCAAATTCTTCACTTTTAACGTGTGTTTCTTTATCGGCAATCCAGCTTTCTACCACATCAGCCTTCCACATGAATTGAAGGTAAGCTGAATTGTCAACAAGTTTAGCTTTACGTCTAGCAGCCAAAGAGGCAAGATGATCAAGTTTTGTTTGGAGTTGTTGGCATCGTTGATTTATACTGTCAGCATGGTGATTACCTTCAGCTACTAACTTTTTGCCAGCTTCATCTATATCTCTGCAACGATCACAGTGAGCTTGGAAGTCGGTTTCAAAAGCGTCATGTTTCTTTAACAATCCTAAAAATATTGAATGAATGAATGAATATATTTAAAAATTAAGTAAAAACAAATATATTTTACCTTGTACTGCTGCCATAGTGTCTCCGTAATCTTCAACTCCCAATAGTTGTTGCTTTTCGCTAATCCATGCTTCTTCTTCTTCAACTTTAGCAAGGAATTGTTGATAAGTTAAAGACTCGTCTAATTTTTGTCCTCTGGTAGCAGCAAGTTGTTTTAATTCTGCCCAGGCTTGATTTAAAGCCTTTAATCTTTGTTCAATTTCAGGAACTCCTAAATTGGATACATCCATAAGTTTTTCCCCAGCTTCTTGCACAGCTTGAATCGCTGGTTCATGGGATCCCAATTCGGCTTCTAGACGTTTGTGTTTTTTCTTTAGATTTTGAACTCCAGTCAAATCGCGACCATAGTCATCAGAACCAACAAGAAGTTTCTTTTCTCTGAAAAAGAATTTTTTTTTAGAGAAATATGAAATATTTAATATTGTTTAAGTAATAATATCTATGGAAGGTACATAAAGCAAAAGATCTGTAGATTACATTTAATTATTTTGAATTAAGTCATAAAAAACTTACTTTATCCAGGATTCTTCATCTGCAATATCCCTGAAGAATTGATGTAAAGTGTTGGCTTCGTTGAGACGGGCTTGCCTATGAGCTGCCAAATTTTTAATACGTTCGTATCGTTCGTTTATAGATTGACGTTTTTCTTGAATACTCGCTGTGTCAAACTGTCCACTTTCAATCAGAGAATCGGCTTGGTCATTCATGTCTAAAAGTTTAAAAAATTGTAATTAGACTTTAAAATTAAATGTTATAAAATTACCTTTAATTCTATCTTCATGGGCTTGAATATCAGCTTCAACCAACTGATGCTTCTTCATTAAATTCTGAACGGAAGCTAAATCTTTTCCAGCATCTTCACTAGTAAGCAAGCTCTCAACTTCTCCTAACCAGAAGTCCAAGTCTTTTACTGCAGCAATATAAGTTCTTTGTTTATTAGCTTCTTTTAATTTCAAAGACTTTTCACTAGTTTTTTGAGTTAAAAATTCCCATTGTTCAGCAATAGATTCTAATCTTTTCTTAACAGCTTCTTCTGATCCAGCACATTGATGCTTATTAATTAAAGTGCCACCATTTGCAAGTACTGATTGAATTCTGTCAGCGTTTGCTGCTAATTCGGCTTCGAATGCTTGATGTTTTTGATGTTTAGATTGAATATTTGCAGGATCCTAATGAAAATAATATATGTAGAAGATTACTTAGATTTTTAAATATTATAAAAAATGTACCTTATAACTCTCCTCAGTAGCAAGTTGAAGTTTTTCAGCTATCCAGTTTTCAATTTCATCAGCATCTCTAGAGAATTGTTGTAAAGTTTGACTTTCACCTAGTTTTGAACGTTTTTCAATTAAAGCATCTTTTAAGTGACCCCATCTATCAAGTACTTGATTGCGTTTGTCATCAATTTGTTTAGAAGCATAATGCTCGTTCCCTATTAATTGATCTGCCAAACTTTGAACAGCAGCAATTTTTTCTTCATGTGCGTTAATAGCTTTATCGAAGTCTTCATGCTTCTTAATAAGAGCTTCTACATTATCTCCTTTTGAATCAACTTCTTCAGACGCTAAGAAAGCTTCACGGTCAGACATCCAATTTTCGGCCTGTTCACAATCTCTGTAGTAAAGGTTCAAATCAAGATTCTGATCAAGTTGGACTCTTCTTTCAATCCATGCTCTGAAAATTAATAAAAATTAAGTAAATTGGTAAGATGGCAGTCAATTAGCAACTTGTAATTAATAAATTAAAGTGTACTTACTGCTCAAGATCGTCTCGGGCTTGATTCAATTGTTCCAACTTTTCTTGGATATCAGGGCTAGCATAATGATTGGAGTTCAAAAGTTCCTTACCAAATTGTTCTAAAGCATGGAAAGTGCCAGCTCTAGCATCAATTTCCGTCCTGTGTTCCTAAAATTGAATTTAAAATTTAGAATTTAAAAATAAATAACTTATCATAACATTATTACTTGATGACGCTCAATTAGTGCTTCAGCACCTGTTACATCATTGGCAAGTTCTTCAGAACTAACAAGTGTAAACATGGAATTAATCCATGCTAATAAATCTCTATGGTCATTCAAAAATCTTTGCAAGTCATATGAATCTAATAATTTTTCTTTGCGGCTATTAGCTTTTGCTGTGAGTTGAGTCCATTCTTCGTTAATTTCAGTTTGTTTGACAAACGTTTGCTCTGCAGATTCTGGATGTGTTTGACTAAGACGTGTAGCAGTCTCATTAAGTTGTTTTATCTGAAATATATTTTTGTTATACATAAATATAAGATAAATTTCATTTTTTTTACTTTATCACCAAGGGCAGCAAGATCTCTTTCTAATCCTTCATGTTTTCGCTGTAATGCTTGAACACTTCTTAAATCTTTTCCAAGATCTTCATTATTAAGAGCTTCATCTTTTTCTTGAATCCAATCTTTAGTTTCATCAACATCCCTGTGGAAACGTTGTACTTCATGTGCCGACCCTAGCTGAGTTGCTCTTTCAGCTGTTAATTGTTGTAAAGATGTCCATTTGGTATTTAAATCCTTAAATATACAATGTTAATATGACAATTCTTTAATAAAAAATATAACTACTCACTTCCATTTGTGTTTGAATTTTCAATGCAGCCTCTGTTTGCCCTAATGTGACAAGTTGCATAGCGATTTCATTCATTTCTGCTAAACGTACTTCATTTGCTTTAAGATCTGATTGGAAATCATCGAATTTCTTTTGTAACACTTCAACTTGTTCCAAATCTTCACCAACATCTTGCACTTGTGCATGCATTTCTTTGTCCTTAATCCAAGTTGTAAGTTCAGAAGCTTCACGAACAAGGACGTATGCTTTAACAGTTTCATTTAATTTCTTTTGTCTTTCGCTAGACAGTTCCAAAAGACGGTCATATTGTTCATTAATTTGCCCTTGTCGTGCAGCAATAGAGTTATTATCGACCAAATTTTGTTGAGATGCTGTTAATCCAGCTTCCACTTTCTTAACATAGGCAGCAGGAACGAAACCTTGACGATCATTTACTTCAACTTTCCACCAATCCTACATTAAAAACATGATTAATAGTATTGTATATGATTATGAAGGAAACAGTATTTGTAAAAATACCTTATTATTAGAATTAAGTAATGTAAGAAGGTCTCCTTTCTTCATAGAAACTTCTCTTGGTGATTTTTCAGTATAATCATATAAAGCAACTACTGCTTCTTTGCCAGTAACATCAATAACAGGAGTTTCTTGTTGCTGTAAAATTGAATATATAAACTAAATACTTTATGAAAAATAAATTTTACTTACTCTGCATGCAACAGCTTGTTCTTTGAGTGCTTCAATAGTATTTCCAAAAGCCAATAAGTCACTCATAAGTGCTTCATGTTTCTTTAATAAAGCTTCAGAAGAATCTTCATCTTTTCCATAGTCAGTGCTGCTAACAATGGGTTCTTTCTCCTTCATCCATGATTCTGCTTCATTGGCATCAGCATAGTATTGATGTGCTTGTAGAGAATCTTCCAAATCTTGTTTGCGCTGAACAGCAACAAAATTATTAGTTAAACAATGAAGTTAATAAAATTATCAAAAACTTACTTGGTTAGATTTATCTTTAAGAACTACCCAATGATCATATAAAGTGTTTACACGATTTCTTATTTCATCACTAGCAAAGTGTTCATCTTCCATCATCTGTTTGCCTGCATCCACAACAGCTGAAATGCGGCTGTCATGATTATTAACTTCTGCCAAAACAACTTGATGTTTTTTTATCAAATTTTGAACGCCTATTAAATCTCTGCCTCTGTTAGTACTTGCAGCAATGGGTTCTTTTTCACGAATCCAAGCTTCTTCATCTTCAATATCTCTGAATAGCTGCTGAACTTGTAACGAATCAAGAAGTCTTTGTTTCCTTATTGCCATTGGTGTTTGTAAAGCTGAATATCTATCGGTAAGCAGTTTTTGTTTGTGAGCAATGTTATCTGCATCAAAATGACCTCTCTCGACAAATTGGTGAGCAGCAGCTTTGATACTTTCAATGCGATCCTGATGAGCACCCACATCAGCTTCCAAGAGGGCATGTTTTTTTTGAAGATTTTGAACTGATGTTAAATCCTAAAAATAACATTAGTTAGGTGTTAGATTGTAGCTATAAATTAAATAACTTACTTTTCCATAATCTTCTGACATAAGCTGACCCTCAATTTCAGAAAGCCACAATTCAATGTCTTCAATAGTTCTATTAAATTGTTGTTGTTGGCTAGCTTCTTGAAGTTTTGAACTTTTCTTGTCAGTAGCTTGCACCAATATTTCCCATATATTTACAATTTCTTCCATTCTAGATTGAATGCGAGCTGCAATGTTTTAAATTATTAAAACATAAGACATAAGGATATATTATACTTACAAGAAGCATAATGATCTGCATCAATTAACTCTTGACCAGTAGAAGTTATTTCTTCCATTCTAGTTTTGTTAGCATTTAGTTCTTGTTCAAAGTTTTGATGTTTTTGAACTTTTCCACCTAAGTTTGTGGGGTCTAAGTAACTTTCATCAGTAGCAAATTTAAGTTTTTCATTAATCCACCCTTTGGTTTCGTCACAATCTCTTTCAAATTGTTGTAATTTATAAGCATCTTCTAATAGGGCTTTTCGTTGGGCCGATTTATCTTTTAATGCTGAACGACGCTCCAACAACTAAAATTTAAAATAATATAGTAATAATAACAAACAAAATATATTTTAATTAGTACCATAGCTCTTCGCTGTGCAACATCATCAGCAGCATAATGTTCTCCAATGATGAGTTTTGAGGCAAATTCATCTAAGGCTTTTATTTTTTCTTCCTGTGCAGCCAATGACTTTTCAAAATCTTCGTGTTTTTTGATAAGAGCTTCTACGGAATCTAAAGAATCACCAAGATCTTCATTTGCTAAGAAAGCTTCTTGTTTAGCCATCCAAGTATCAGCTTGTTCAGTATCACGATAAAATAGTTGCAAATCCATGCATTGTTCATACAAAATGCGTCTTTCTTCCCACAAAGCTAAAAAAGAAGATTATGTAAATAAAATAAATAAAATTAAATTAATGTACGCACCAAGCAAAGATTTTTTGTCAGAATCTAATGTGGATAATTTTTCCTTAACTTCATCAGTAGCATAGTGTCCTCGTTCTAGGAGCTGTTTACCAGCTTCAGCTGTAGCAGCAAAACTGTCTTCTCTTGCATCAATTTCACCTTTATGCTCTTGATGTCTTTCTAATAAAGATTCAGCTCCAGCAACATCTTTAGCTAATTCATCAGCTGAAATTATTGCCTTCATGTCATTTATCCATGAAACTAAGTCTCGGAAGTCAGCTAAAAATCTATGGAGAAAGTAGGATTCATCCAATTTTTCACGACGTTCCTTTAAAAAATATACATAAATGTATACACTTAAAAAAAATTAATATCAATACTTACTTTTGCTTTTGCAGTTAATCTTTCCCAATAAGCTTCAATTTCATCGCGTTTAGCTTGAATCTGAGTAGAATGGTCTGCATGTATACCACAAAGTCTATCTGCTTCTTTACCAATAGTAGTAACTTTATCTTCAAGAGCAGCAAGATCTCTCTCAACACCTATAGCAACATAACTTATTAAAGTATCATATAATTTCAAAAAAAATTGTTTATTTTTTAAAAGATAAAATTTAACATTTGAAAAATAAAATAGATGTACCTTCATGTTTTCGTTGTAAAGTTTGAACACTTGCAAGATCTCTTCCATAATCGTCAGAAGATAAAACAACATCTTTTTCAGCAATCCAAGCAACTGTTTCATCAGCATCCCTATTGAAACGTTGAATTTCATGAGCTCCAAATAATTTTTCTTGTCTCATAAGTGCTTGCTGTTTAAGGCGAGCCCAAGCATTGTTTAAATCCTTAAATTAAAAAAAAATTGTTATTTTTAAATGTAAACAACAAACAAAAAAATTACCTCTTTGCGGGTGATAATAGTGTCTCTTTCAGGATGCCCTTCAAGTAAAAGTTTGTCTGCTAATTCATTGACTTCAGTTACTCTGTATTCTTGGGAAGCCATGTCTTTTTGGAATTCATCGAATTTGCGTTGAAGTACTTCGACATGTTCAAGGTCAGTGCCGAATTCTTCTGTACTCAAAAATGTATTTTTGTCGTTGATCCAAAACATTACTTCATCACAATGACGCAAAAATTGAACCAAAACCAGCGCTTGTTGTAGTTTCATTCCCTTTTCAGCCAATTTAGACAACAGTTGTTCCCACAAACGATGTAATTCCTCTAATCTCTTTCTAATAGTTTCAGATTCGTAGTGAGATTGATTTATCATCTCACGTCCTGTATTATCCAGAACAACAATTGCATTGCTGTGGGCTGATACTTCAGCTTCAAAGGCTTGATGTTTTTGAATTTTTGCCTGAAATAGTTTAAATAAATTTACATAAACCATGATATAGTCATATTTAAAATTTTTACCTGTAAATTTGTTGGATCTTTATAACTTTCATCAGAAGCTGCTTGCAGCTTTTCAAGAATCCAAGATTCAAGCTCATCAGCATCCCGCTTAAAATATTGGAACCTGCGGGAATCTTCTAACTTTTCTCTTTTTGCTCTTGCATCAGCTTTGAAGTTGTCATAACGAGTTAACACTTGTTTTCTGCGCTCTTGGATGTCTTCAGCTGTTTCAAGGATTTTTACCTCCTTGGGAGGAGGGATTTGATCCATGATTGCTCACTTTATTTCTAAAAAAAAAAATAATTAAACACTATTGTTAAAAAAATGTATTTTTCTTAAGTAACTTATTCCTTTTTAAAACTTAGTTATTAAGGTTTCTATTTAGGATTGCAAAAAATTAAAACTATTAAGAGCATCATCTAAGGTTTTGAATTATCACAAAAACAACAAAAAATGAAAATTTCATTTACATGATAATAAAAACATAAACATAAAATAACTCTAAACTTCTTTCACTGCATGAAAATTTAAAATAATCTACAAAATCTGTTACTAAAAATTCTGTTAATGTGTATCAACTCGAATTAGAGATTTAATTTAACCTCTGCGTGACAAAATAGGCTTACTTTGAAGCTATAAAAAATGTTTTGTACATTACATTATTTAAAAAGTATTTTTTATTTGTCCTTATAAATAAAGATGCAATAATGTAAATAACAAAGCATTGTATAAAAAAATATAATTTTTTAGAGTTGGTGTACTCAGCATCAATGCAAACAGAACACAGATCTGTAAAAAATATGAGATTTTCATTAGTAAATAAAAGGTGTGGTGCTCTTATTGGCATTTTTAAACATTTATTAACTTAATTCAGAACATTGTCAAACATCGAAAGAAAATTTACCTGGACTCTATGGGTTAAATCGGAAGCCAAAATTCAACTTTGAGCCTTTAATAAACATCAGAACCCTTGGTGATACCCTTAACTATTGCAAGTAAGAAGGGATTTTAAACGCTTGTCAAGCTGAGTTGGTAAATCTATTCTAGTAGCAATATAAAAAATTAACTCCAAATGACAGTTTACTTTGCTCTAGAAAAATGAATACTTGTGTTCAGCTGGTGTTTCCAATTAAAAATTTTAATTCTGTAACTGTTCACGAATGATAATTGCAAATTGAAATTAGTGCTTTCCTATTTCGTCAAACATTATATTACTTTTAAATAATATGTAATGTAAATACACATTTTTGCATTCATTCAAATTCAAATTTACTCTACTAGTTTCCAATATTTCAAACATGTTTTAAATGTAATGTTGATTACTTCTTATTCTTGTATGAATGTTTCACAATACAAATACTATGTAACAGCATGAATACCAATCAGAAAAATTATTTTCAAAGAATATAAAGAATGTGAAAGTATTTTCTTTAAATGTGAAATGAAAAAAGAAAATATAAATCTACTTAATATATTCTATAGCTTATAATATTTCAGTAATTTTAGGTGGAGAACAAGCTGAATTGTTTAGGAATAGAATTTTTTTTCAGTTAATGTATAGGTATTGTGTAACACCAAATTAAAATTAGACATAGTTGCAAGTTAATTTGGATCTTGGCATGACACACAGAATTTCAATAAATCAAGTTTACGCATAAAATTAGAGAATAGACATTTTGGTCATAGCGATATTTTGGGGTGATAGTGGGTATCCTCTTAGGCACGACCTTTTAACACCACTATCTGCTCCCAATACACAAGCAGAATATTTGAATAACGAGTCACATATTAGAATGAGGAACTGCAAAGAGAGATGTTTTGAATTGTGGAAGCAGCCCTTCCCTATTTTATCTATTTGTTGTTGAACTTAAATTAATTTAACACACGATATTATAATAGCATTTAGTGTCCTACATGATATAGCTTTTGATCGGGCTGTTCCATTGCCAGAAGCTCTACTTGTTGGAAATATAGAAGAAAATGATGGAAGTAGAAGAAAACCAAGACAATAATATTACGCGGCAATAAATATTGCTTTATTTTTTAAATTTTTAGAGTTATTAACATATTTGTACTTATTACAAAACGAGATATTCTTTAATTAACCCACTATTACAAATAATATATTTAATTAAACAGTAACAGTTTTATAGAGAGCTACTGTTTTATTTAATTAAAAAATACATTTCTCTATTTTTTTATCTGATATGGTAATTAATTTTTAAAATTTCTGAAGCTAATGTTTAAAAATTCATATGAAATTGTATATCGTAAATTAATTATGTTTAAAATTAAAACATATATTTGGAAAAAAACAAAGTCATTTAATAATTATAAATTTCCTTTTTTTCTATTTCTTTTTTAGTAATAGTATTTCTGTTTGTATCTTCTCTTTTATAAAAATCATGAAATTGGTCTTTTCTTTCTTCTTTTTTACTAATAATTCTGTTTTCAGCAATTCTAATTTAATTTCATCTTCTTTTCACTTTGAATCTTCATTTCTTTAATTATTTAGTGTCAATTCTGTTTGTAGTTTCACAAGCTTCATTTTGGCATCTGCTAACTTAGCAAATGTTTATGGAGTCTTTTTCAAAAATAATATAATATAATAACGTACAAGATAAGTTACTGACACTATTATTACATCTTTTAAATTAGTTTTGTTGATAACATGAGCACCATTTCTCAAAAATATAACTGCACCTGAATTATATGGAATAATTGTTTCTCACTATTTGTTATTATGACATGTTTTTTTAATTTCTTTTTACAATTTCATATTTCACTTTCAGTTCTAGTGAGGAGTGTATATTACAATTGCTTGAAATTGTTAGATTTCTCAGCCAACACATTCCATATTTGCTTTTTTCTGTTGACTGAGAAACTATCGCTTTTTTTATTTTCAAATAAGATTGGTACTTTAAAACCAATTCAATAAGCAACGCCATTTTATTGTCGTTGAAATTTTGATTGCGATTTGTCTTTTCCATTATTTTGCTTACACAAGATCACAAACAACAAATCAGACCAACTTTAATTATATTATATTTTTGACTTCTTGCCAACCTAAATATTTTAACTCAACAAAAATAATCATTTGGTGATATAGTAATCAAACTTAAAAAAAAAACCAATGAAGTATGTTATCATCATTCGGTGTTTCATTAATGGGGCCTTAATGTCAAAAAACTAAGAACATATTACAGTAGAAATCCAGTTTAGCGACGAATTCAGGAACCAAAGGGGCTTTTTATACTGGAACAGTTCTTAAACTGGATTAAAGTTGAAGTATATTTCCAATAGTAGCGCCATCTATGACGACCTTTGAGAACTGCTCCACGTTTGAAACTTATAGTGGATGACTAAACCGGTATTCCCTAAAGTGGATCTTAAACTGGATTTCTACTGTATTTAATTATTATGCTCTAATGATTATTTTATTCAAATTTGACATTGTCTTTTTCATTCTCCCCTTGTTCTTCGTGATCTTCATTGTTTTCCATTTGTGATGATATTCCCAAATCTTTTCCAGTACACAGTGACATAGGTTTTCTGTATTTGTGTATTCTTGTATCTGAGAACTATGATATAGTGGACTGGAAGATAGTCACAGTCCTGTGTTTCTTCTATCTATATGTTAATAAAGGGATTTTCACACATTTTTTACCTATATTCTTTTCTTTTATAAGTTTCAAACACCTAAAAATTTTTTCATGTATAGAAATGTCATATGCACAGGTAACTTGATAATTATTTAATCCTTAAATTGAGAGTAGTTATAGAAATATTTAAGTGACCATAATGACACTTCCATAACCTAAAGGGCTTATATATTTAACTCCTGTCACAGTAACAGCACCACAAAACTTATAAAATAGAATGTCATTATCGAATAGGTTAAAAACCTTCTGTAGGTCACAGATGAGCCTGGCAAAAAACCATTAATTATAACTTTAAAGGTAATAAGCAAATATACGTTTCAGTATTTTATTTATGGACATCGTGAATAAAAAATAATAATAATGTCAGCAAATATATTATTGGATTTGAAGAAATTGAATTCGAATTAATGTTACTAAAATGTTTACAATTAACTATATAATCTTCTAGCGGCCGCAACCATCCTATCTCAAGTATTGTTTAACAATGACCTCTACAATGATTCGTTGTGTGAAGGAAAGTCTTAACTAAAAAGATTCCCCTTACGTAGATTTTTTTATATTCATTTTTCCTGTCTATATTATATTCTTTTATTTTAGTTTAGAGTTGTTAAAAATAGTCTTAGTTTTACTATGTAATTTTGAGTTAAACCATTGAGGGCAGAAATAAATTATCTTAAGTTTATTTATACATCAATTATTGAATTTTGTTGATTATGAGACGATGTTCGTACTGAGTCTTTACTACTACTTTTATATTGCGTACACTTGTACCTCTGTGGAAGAAAATCTATTAAAATGTTACTTTGTATACGAATTATCAATCATTTATGTATAATTCTTATTTATAAATGTATAATAAACAACCTGAGAAATTTCACTTAAAATGTATTAGGCGTAGAATGCAATATTTTAATTGCAAGTTTTCATGAAATTTATGAAAATCGCATTTAAATATTTTGCGTTCTAACCTCTACATTTTATATAAATACTGAAACGTCAATTTGACACCCCATGTGCTCGACACCCACACACGTCGAACCGTGTTTCCATTGCCAGACTACCAGCATCCGATTTTATTTATAAGTATTCTGTGATACTAAGTTTGGCAATAGATATGTGTGTGTGTGTGTGTCTGTGTGTGCGTGTGCTTGTGTTAATTTTTTTTTAATTTACAGTATTTGTATGATGTCTCTTTGCAATTGTCCATAAGAGAATTTTTACATAAAGTTTATGACGTATATTGGAATTTCTTATTATCTAGGTCATTAAAGTTAGACAAAATAACTCATTGGAATCCATGTGTAATAGAGTTTAGAGTGTATTTTCATTGCTTTAAGTCGCAGTATGTCAATGGTTTGAAAAGTTTACTTCTGGCAATTTTAACCTTGAAAAAGTACGATGTAGTAGACCTGTGATCA
>JAUIMW010000585.1:0-16312 GCA_033557785.1 Enochrus cinctus
ATATGATTACTACTAGTTTTTTATTAACACGACAAATGGAGAAACATTTTTTATCCTCATGCCGTATCCATTTTCATAACATAATGACAAATATGAATAATTTGTTGCCCGTGTCAATAATTTATTGCAAATTTCTGTTTTTTATAGAATTAAAAAAAATTAATAGGAATTTAGTTTAGTTACAAACTTTAAATAAGTAAAAAGAATTATTTGTTCCCTAACGCTGTATTGCATTGTATTGATATTACACTCCATCCATCATGTTTAGGTAGTGTATTCTCTCCTGTCATTGTACTGAAATTTACTGCAAACTTTAATGCAATGGTAGTGTTATATTTGATATTGAAAGGGTAGTTTTAAAAAAGAACGTTGGAGTTATAGGTGAATCTGGGAATCATGAAGTATTACCGTTAATATCCTACGTATGTAAACTGACTGATACATAATTTTTTCCTATTATCAACAACGTACGGGTTTATACGGTTGCTTTTCGGACTAATATATCCCAGGATTAATACGTTCGTAAGTGACGTTAACACTGACAAACTGTTACAGAGTTCTCCCAATAGAAATAAATAAAAATAACCAATTTTTTTCTGCAACCGTCCGCTATTTTCAGCTGTTTAGACGCATCTCAAAACATATATCACCGCCAAATTTTTCTTAATGTCTATAATATATTTGTACTTAATGTATTTGGCAGAAAATGACGTTTTTTCTTCCTTAAATGTAATACAGTAGAGGTTTTCAAACTTTTAAACATTACGGCCCACTATTTAGTAACTTAATCTATATCGAACAAAGAACATTAATCTGTAAATTTCAAAAATATGAGAATGGGGATTAAATATATGCCGTATAGATCTGCATATAAGCATAGCATAAGTACCAGGCAATCAAAAAAGTTCGTGCGGTTTTTATTTATTGTCTCCTTCTATGAATTATATTCGGTAAACAGGATTTAGTGGTGGGGTAGTTTAGTATATATGTTAAAGATTATTTTCCTCAGACAAGGAGTATCATTCAGTGTATTTGATATGTTTGATTACTTTTAATTAAAGTGTAAAATCTCTAGTAGAGTATGGACGTGTCAAATGCAATAATTCGTGCTTGTTTACTTTATGTATTCAAACTTGGTACCAAAGTTGCAGATATTTGTCGTAAGATATGCGCTATTTTTAGAGAATGTAATGTAGCAGAATGTACGGGTCAGAAGTGGTTTAAAAAATTTGCCTCTGGAGATAAAAATTTAGAAGTTAAACCTCGATCCGGAAGACTATCAACGATCAACAACGACGATCTCAAACTGACAATCGAGCAGGATTCAAGTCAGACATGCCAAACTCTTGCCTTAAGATTCAATGTGACTGATGAAACTATTCGCATACCTTTGCACCAGCCTGGGAAACGACGGAAGTTAAGCAAATGGGTACCACATAAATTGAGTGAAGATACAAGTTACTGCGCTTAACAATCTAGTCATCATTGCTGGTCTTCCACCAAGATAAGGCAAGACCACATGCATCAGGAATCTCGCGAGAAAATCTGGCGCGACTACAGTGGGAAGTTCTACCTCACCCTCCGTACTCACCAGACCTTGCCCCAAGTGACTACCACCTGTTTTTGGCCTTGGACAACCACATGCGGAATCGACGATTTAAAAATAGAGAGGTTTTTGGAAAACGAGTTGATACACTTTCAACACCAGGATGCATCCGGCTTAGACCTGAACGAGTTGGAGAAATATTGAGGAGCTCATGAGCATCTTGAAGGTCTTCTGTCTTTTTGCGACGAACTAATAAGAGAGGTGGCAAGACAGGACAAAGGACATCACCGGCTGGGCCAACCAAACTTTATATTACTGTAAATTACTTTATATTATTGTAAATACGCGCCACGGCGGGTGCTGGAGGCGGAGAAATACGTGTTGTATTGGTACAGAGCCATAATCGCCAACGGGACCGTTGACTACCGTAGACCGAATATTTTGCTGATAAAGAAGAAGGAACAAACGGAGACCATCATAGACATTGCTGTTCTACTTTCCTACAACATCACTATTTCCGAACGAGAAAAGATGTTGAAGTACGAGAATCGGGCGTTTGATTTGAGGAACACATAAGGACTAAATGATATGCCAAGCTTCCCCCTGTTGGTGTCCGCTGAAGGGATCATGTCGAATAACTTTTCGATCTTTGAAGACTTAAGCGGGTTATATTTACGCATAATGGGAAATAAACTATATATATATTTTCATCTCTTCAGTCCAGTAAATTTATGTTTAAATAATAAAGTGTGTATGTATTGGCAGTAAACTTTAGCTAAATAACTGTCAAGATTCCGTTAAAAACCCACAAATAAAAATATGCTCAAAATTTCTTTACGTATGCAACTTTCTTTACAATTTTAAGTAGCACAAGTTGCCTAAATGTAAATAATTAATTCATTAAAGCTAGATTTTTTTACAGGTAGTGTTCATTCTTTTATTTATTTGTTAAAATATAAGCGACGTACTTTAATTATTATGCCTTATGTTATGTTCTCTCAAATTGTTGTAAGAAACGGCCAATAAAAAATGTAGTTGGATATTTACATTTCTGACTAGCTTGGTAACTTTCGTTTTAAAGTGCAACTTTCTTGTTACCTTAATGTAATACTATCCCAAGACAATTTTACCCCTCTGGAATTCGTATTATTTTGCATTGGAATTAACAAACCTGTTTGCATGTTCAATTTTTTGTTATCGTGCTGTCGTCGCATTTGCTTGCACCGGCTATTTCCTCTGATATTTGCTTTTCTCTATTTACAGTTTCCCCTTAACCACATGGCGCCTTCAGTCACAGAGCTGAAACAAGGGGGTTTAGTTTTATTAAATAAATGTAAAGCCCCTCGTCGATTTACTAGAAAAGTGTCCCTCATCAGCGCCGTATTTTTTTAGAATACGAAGCAGGCGATTAGGAAATCCGAAGGAAAGAATAGCTCGGTTTTAATTGGAATTCTGTTGGTAGTAAGTGAATTTAATTAATAAAATACGGGGAAATTAAACTTAAACGATTTACGATATCACGTTTAACAGCTTTAATTAAAGGCTTTACACATTTCTCTTTAACTTTTAATTGTTTTAAAAGGTATAAATATATTTAAATGTTAGGCAAACAGAAGAACCTTTAATAGAATAATCTGTAAATTCAGCAATTTTGAGTATTATGTATATAATTTCATATGAAGGAAATTATTAAAGATAATAGAATATAAATTATTTTCAATCAAACTGAAATTCTATTTAAATGTCATTTGCGTATGTTACAGGAGACTACAATGATCAATTGTGAATTAACTCCCCCAGCGGTTCAGGGCGTTAGTCAGAGTAACTACAATATGCGAATGACATGAAAGGAGTAATTTCAGATATATTTACATAAACGCATTTAAAATAGAATTCCATTGTAAATTTCTTGCAAACAGAATACAATATAAATATTGTCATAGACAAACTTATAAAAAGACATAAATATATGAATATTTAATGAAAAATAAAGAAATATAGTTAGCACTCTATAACATAATGATCAGTTGACATAAGTCAAAATTTCCCAATTGAGATAATAAATCCATATCTTCAACGGTTTCTACACATAATTTATTCCATTTGACATTTAACTTACTTTACACTTAGAAGCTATATGTATTGAATTGAACTAACTGGCTGACTGCACTCCCATCCTTATATATGCGAGAGCCGGTATTTCAGAATCTTTTACCCATTTCTAGCGAGTTTCTTTCTCGAGCGTCTGGAATCTTCGCATCTAGAATGTTCTATATGCTCGCTTTCGTAACACTGATCGTTCCCAGCAGTACTCCTAGAATCCGCATAATGGACAGTGAGGCTCCGTGGCATTTTCCATTTATCCATTGTCTCCTTCTCTACATTCTATATTACATTAGAAGTGATAATCTACGTTCTTATTGATGTTGTCCCGTTTCTTGTGATAAAAATAAACGGCGACCTTGATTTCCGAGCCCTTGAAAATTTCTTCCATCATACTTCTTGCAATTCTCCAATCTAGTCGATCAAGTCCACAGGCAGTCCTCGGCATTGCCAGCTTGGTCAGACCTTGTTCTTCGGTCTTCCTCCTCAATTCATGAAGAGCTTTCCAAGGACTTTCGCGGGTGGGTTTGTGGAAATATTTTTCATTCATCACCAAATGGTATAACTACTGTTTGCCATTCCCGATGGTTAATACCCAGTTAAGCCCAGAAACTTGCTCTTGAAGATGCTGAACTTGTCCAAATCTCTTCCTAAAGTTTGAAGCTATTCCCTTGTTCAAATCTGCCGACACACATTGAACCAAGGCATGATCCTTGGACATTTTAAACAGATCGGCGCTCTGTTCATTATGCCATGACGAAATTTACTGCCATTTCGTGCCTTCATCATGAAGTCCTGGAACCCTTAATTGGTGGGAGATTAACTCTAAGTTCCTCTTCTTCGTGATTTCCGTTATAAGAAACCAAGCGAGAGGTGTCATGGTTATTCTGATCCTGAGAATCCTACACAGTTTTTGAAATAGCCGAGACCCAAAGTTTCATCCCTGGTCGGAACGAACCTCTTTGAAAAAGTGATCCGACATTATACTGCCTCATAGGAGCTCGCTTATTTCCCGATGACCCATTAGCAGCTGGACACACTTCTCACTGTTTACATCATCCTACCCAAGATGTCCACCAGAAACTTCGTCGTGAATTTCTACGCACAACGCTTCTGTAATTGTGGGATTCAAAATTGGAAATTTCTTCCCAACCAGGTCCTCGATTGATAATTATATATATCGGGGTCTTTATCTTGCGCCCCTGGAGGAATCTCTGTGCTCCGCCCATCTATTTGCATTGTAGTTCAGGATTCTTGAAGTGAAGTAGCCATTTCGGAGTAGCGTGATTAGTTCGCAACAGAAATTCTCATCCATAGAGATATTTATGGAAATTTCCCAGAGTATTTATCATTGCGAGTAGTTCTCTTCTTGTCACACAAGTTTCTTTCTGATCTGGATAGTTTCGCTGAAGTACCCTATGACTTCTTCACCATTCTTCATCTGGGATAATACACCTCCAATGCCAACATCCGTGTCGACAATAAATTGCCCTTACGACAGAGGATATCCAAGGACAGACGAACTGATAATCTTCCATCCAATTGTACTTCATGCCAGCCTCAGTCAATCTGTGCAAAGGTTCTGCAATTGTCGAGAAATCTTCGGTGATAGGTATATAATCCGAGAAAGCTTTGTAATTCGTGTTTGTCAGGTACTGGCCACTCTGCAACTGCTTTTATTTTTTCTGGATCTGTAAAGATTTTTTCTTTGGAAATAACATGTCCCAAATAATTCACTTCCTTCTTAAAAATGTGACATTTCTTTAGGCTCAGTTTTAGGTGAACAGTTCTTAATCTCTGGAAGATCTCCCTAAAGCTTCAAAGGTATTTTTCAAAAGTCCTTCCAATGACGATGACGTCGTCAAGGTAAACAAGGCATAAAAGCCCCTTCAACACAAGGTCCATCCATTGCATCACTCCTCAAGTCTAAAGTACCATCTAGTATCCAGGGTAAGATTGTCCACAGCATCATCTAGAAGTTTCAGAACTTGTTTTGAAAGTTTCTTCTTTCTAGAACCTGCATATTGGAATCATATGAGCGCCTCCAAGTCGCAGCTTCAGGGTATTGACTGGACTTGTATAGTGAAGAGAGTCTTTGATTTTGTACAGAACCAACGAAGCTTCACCCTGTAGCGCCGAACTTAAATTTACGAGTTTTTTCTCAGAATTCCATCCATAATAGCCAGCAATCATTTCGAATTGTTCACGATAGACAGGACAGGGAGTTCTCCCGTCAAAGTTGGGCAATTTCGTGGTAGACTGCCGAGCAGGTACCATTTCCCGGAATAAACTCTTTCTTTTGCTTCGAACATGATTCTATCATATCGATTAGCTCGTTACGTTAGTCTTCCATTTTTTCTTCCACTCTCTAGATTTATCTCCCACATTGCAGATTTTATCTTCTACATTGTAGATTTTATCTTTTACATTGAAGATTTTATCTTCCACATTGCAGATTTTACCTTTAAGTTATACTTTCACTTCTGAGCAGCCCGAAGACATCACTATATTTAAATCTTTAGACTTAGGCAAATTATTGATAAATGCATATGGTAAAAAGGAGCTATCCAGGATTGAACCCTGTGGAATGCTGCCAGTGTTCTCTAGGTTATCCGATAGAACCGCTTTTCCAGATTCATGGTTCAACATTTCTGTCTGAAGTTATTATTATTAATACCTAGACGTTATATCTAGTTATTTTTTCAGATCAAAATTATCGATGCAGCAGTTCTTGATCTACTATTTTATACAAAAAAATAACTAAAACTACGTTTTTAAGTAATATTTTAGTTGTGGTATTCAGCTCACTATTTCAATTAAAAAATGAAAAATAAAACTAAGGTTGGAAATAGAAATTCAAAGAGTGCCGTTGAAAAACGGAAATTTACAAAAAATAAAATAATTGTAAACAAGAATTTCTTAGATAGTATTTTGATAGATGAATAGATAAGGTTTGTTTTCATGTCATGCAACACTATACAATATACACGACTGCTGGACAAACTTGACATATATTGCGATTCTCTGGATACACACGTACATAAAATATTGGCCTCTTGACCCTTTAAACCAGAAGCTCTTGGTCAAAAATTGTGTTTAATTTCTTAGATATGAAGAGGGTGTTTTTTGAGAATTCGACACACGTTCGCTTAATTTACAAGTAAAAATAAGTACAATGTACCATAAAAGGGTCTACTGTTTAAGTTTTATAATCTTTCAATCATCTACTAATCGACTTTAGTGTGTATCAGCCCATAGAGATGAGTCGCTTTCGTTGATTGAGTGTCACTTGAAACAAAAGAACTTATTTATAATTGATTATTGAACATATAAGCTGGTGTTCAGTATAAAGTTTTGCTTCTATTAGGGGTTGTGAACAGACGCAAATTTAGACTAGGTATTCGATTGGTAATATCTTATAAGTTTTTAATATGTAAATAAAATAACTACATAACTACATAAGGGTTTTCTAATGAAAATCCATTAGTAAATTGTTTCGGAATATATGCTGAGAAAAATAGCTAACAGAAGACAAAGTATGGAGTAACACGTGATACATCTTACATTTCACAGAGAAATGCCATCATTTGTATCAATTAGCAGGATCTTTTATGTGACAGTCACAGATAACAAATGTTTGCCTAACGTTTTCCATACACATAGTGTAAATAAAATTTGTGTGATTTTTTTACTTATTTGCGAATTCAAAACAGTGCACATAAAAAAATGTAAATACTTCCCCGTTACTGCCCAGGATACACGAGTTATTTGCCGTCAAGCTGTGGGTGAACACATTAAAAATAAAAATAACCCCCTCCGAATCAATATTTCAGCAAAAAACTGCTGCCATTCCCGCATTATCCGTTTCATTTTTGAGAGAACGATAATTTGTCACGACACACAGAAGAAATACCTTGAAACTTTTATTTATACCCCGCGTCCCATATTTGCTTTGCTATTTATTTGTTTCCTGTATCCTTGCGCCCCGTCCTGAGGAAAAACGCAAGGATTTTACTTTAATCCTCTTAATATTTTTCCCTTTCTCCAAAGTGTGCAATAAGTATAAATATGTGACTCTCTGGAGTACAAGATATGTCAGTTGTATTTTAAATAGAGCAATTTTATTATTTCCGGCGAGTTTCTTACTTTAAATAAAAAATGTTTAAAATATTTGTTTTAGAGAAAATAGAAACTTAGTTAAATTATAATGCTAACAAGACGTATATGCAAACATGCATTACCCGGAAAATGTAAGCTTTAAATGAATATGAAAATACAATAAACCATGGTTTTTTAGCACTGCATTTTATTTGTAGATGTAGAATAGTTAATTAATACAAATTCTTAAAGAAAAATATTTTGGAATGTTTTAATAGTATACCTCTCAGGTGGAAACTTTGTTTTACTAGAAGTAAATATAAGAATACTCAAGAATAATTCGAGTTAAACCATTATCTTAAATTGTTAATATTTACTTTTATGCACGTGTTTTATTGGACTATTTTTGCCGCAAATTTCCACGAACTACTTGTCATCGGTGAAACTTCAAAGGAAAATATTACTAAGAAATATTGAAACTTTTATTCGTTTGGTGCGTCAAAGTTACTTTTTTTGCTAAAATGTGTACAATGCTAATTTACAAATTCTTTAAATTACGTATCACCAATCAATGTGTGTAATTGAACAGAACAGGGAGTAACTTCACTTTAAAAAAAGTGCCCAGCTAAATAAGAAAAATGGTATAATTTAACACTTTCCGGTTAATAAAAAACAGAATCTAATTGTAATTTATTTTAACATATTGCAGATCAGTGAACTTCCTTTGTTTGAATTGCACAGCGGAAACGACACATCCGAGAAGAAAATTAAAAGTGTCCATTGACTTTAAACACAAAAGAATTTTGTTCATCTATATCTATAAATTACACATATTACTGACAAGAAAGCAATTTGTAAAAAAGTTCCAATAATCGCTTTTACATAAGAAAATATTCACTTATACCCACATTCTATTAGTTAAAATTTAAAAAAACAATCGATGGGTAAATACTGTGCAATTACAAATAAATAACAAATTAGTTAAGTTTAAGTAAATATATCAAAGCGTAAGTAAACGTAGGTCAAAAAAATATTTCAAACAAAAGTATCCCACTACTGTTAAAAGTTAACAAAACATTAACTGCTAATTATTTTTAAATTGCAACAAATTTTAGACAAATCTTTTTACAGATAACGCCAACTGACTCATGCACGTCAGCAATCACCAGCACCTTTCGTCTCCACCAAGTTTCCTTATAAAACCATAGATACAGGACAACTCCATGTGTGTGCACCTTACTATATGTTGCTGCGGTACCACACAAGGTCCATACAAAACGCAGTGTATTAGTAATAGATAAAATATTAGCATTTTACCAATAGTCTTACGTAGGTAAGTAGTAGCCAGTAACAATTGTATCTGCAAATAAACACTATTATTAACGTCGATTTGACAGAACAAACATGTATTCATTTTTTGTTTGGCTAATTCTTTCTGCGTGAAATATTGATAGTAATCGACTCCTGATAAGATAAGATATTAATGTTCAGTACTGTTTTTAAGAAGTTGATAATAATGTGATTAATAAGTGTAGTGTATTACTGCAGTTTATGGATACGTAGCAGTTTGTAGTTATTTTAACACATATTAGTGTTTTTGATGTTTCATTATTAGTCATTACTTATTCAGTTATTGATGTGACAACATGAGTGCCACAAGTAGCTACAATGGACTTGATAAAGTCGGAAATTCTCCTGTTGTTATGAGAGAAAAACGGTAAGATTTTGTTTTTAATTTTTAAATAAAACGCTTGCGTGGAAAAGTTTTATCATACTTTTTAATTAATAAACCTACACATTAAATGCATATACAGATAAAGCTACGTGGATTTTAAAAGATTAATACGGTTGCTTCGTTCAGTGCAAAAAAATAAATTTTCATTGAAATATAAATTTGTAGTATATGGGAATCTTTTTAATACAACATATATAGAATTGTGTTTCCTACACATTAAGGAAGTCACCTTGAACCACAAGGAAATTATCAGTATAGTGTTAGTCTTGCAAAGACAATATCCTTGACTTGTCAATTCTTTTATTATCAAACATGAAATGTTAGTATTTCCTCGATACGTGCTGTCACGATAATAAAGTACCATCCTCTCGATATGTCTAGTTGACTATGCAATATTAGTTGATTTCTTTTTATTGCAAAAGTGCGGTTCTGTAGACAGTAAATATATAAACTGTAAATATTTTGGTTGTTACTGGTAAAATGGAAATGAACGTTGGTGATAAAAAATCTCTAATATTTTAAGTAAAATAATATCAAATTAAATTAAACGTTTCCCAACCTCTGCATTCTACGCTTGATTAATTTTGTCTTCTGTGCTATATATTTATTCTTGGTTTTTGTATTTTTATAGTGTTTGTATTGTATTATATTGTATGGTATACACTTGCAAGTGGCGTTGACATTAACCTTTCTTCTGACGTTACTCACAAGTTCATTGTATTTTTGTAAGTTTGACCTATCAGCGCTGCTAGTCTAAATTGATATATAGAAAGCATAGCAAAATAGTTTTCGCCGAGAAAGAAAGAACTGTCATTCTGAAATAATTTAAACTCGTAACCGAAAAAAATACTGTTCGTTTTACGTAGCGGTAGCAACAACAAAAAAAGAATGTGTTATTATTAAAAAAATGGAAGATTCACATAGACTTATTACATATCTATCAATCACCTTAGTGCCCTAAAGTGTTTATTTCGGGATATACTTTATAACAGAATTAAATATACCCATCTTCGTTAACATATGATGCTTGATTACACATTATATTTCTCACAACAGAAACAAATACCCATTTATACATGTTGGACAGAATTAAGTTGCATCCAAAATAAATATATTGATTGATTATCAAGTGATTATAACTTCACTAACTTATGATTTACTCAGTTGAATACATTTTTAATATTTTTTGTTAAGGGAATATATCATCCGGCTTCAAAACTACTGATACGTTTATAATAGTGAACAGTATGCCAGTAGCTTGCATCCACATGAACATTTTGTGGGTTTTCTAGAATGAATTTATGCATTTATTAGTAATTTAGGAAAAATATTAATGAAAGATTGTCGACTATTTTGTGAGAATTGCATTTTGGAGGCTTAGGATTATGAATAAATGCAAATGCTTAATGGAATTAATTTTATACGCGAAACCGTTCCATTATGGTCATCAATGAATAGAAAGAGACATTCTAAATACATTGATTACCTCTGGTACTACCTACAACACACGAAACCCACGGTTTTACACCGTAGACTTTGCTATCCATTATAGTCCAGAGCTTTTGGAAGAATTCATAATGACCGAATTTGATTATTCATTTTATTGGTTTCATCACGAATCACTTCTTTGATCTCTTTTTTATATGCAACCCTAATCACGCGAAAAATCTATTAAAGCTCGGTTTCGGATTATTCGAAAGAAGTTCCTACAATTATCATCAATTGAGCAATAATTTTTTTATTTTTAAATTTGTAATTGTTAAAAAAATCTTTTAGTCGAAGTATAACTCTTTCATATACCAAATAACACATCAAATGCCATTTTGCTGTAAAAAATAGAAAACATACCTTCGCCACTTCATTTTCAAAATTAATTATAGAAAAAACAACCTTTACATTAATGACTTTAAATAAAAAAGGCACTTTTTTGGAAGTTCGTCGTATACGCTTATTAAAGATATTTTTCATTAAAACATTGCTTTAAGATTTATTTGCAGCAAGCACAGACAAATAGACAGACGCATTGCCTACCCGGTTGAAGTATATATTCGCTGTACTTTACACTTAGGATCGCTTCAGATTTCTGGAGATTTCTTAAGATTAAGTGCATATATGGGCCACACTTCTTCCTAGATCTAATAATTATAAGACGTATGCAATAGCAAGTTACTATGATTTCTACGGAACATGGAGAAAAGAATAAAAGAGAAGAATTTCGACAATGATAATATTGATTTTTCGTTTATATAAATATTGTTCGATTTTTGGCCTCTTATGAGCCGCTGCAGCGCTGCTCCGGGCTCCAATTCTCTAAACCTTCGATCAAGTGTATATTGTTTCTAATACTACACTGCTGCCACATAATCACGGCCATTACATCGCTTTATAATATTGCCATATAACTCAGTCATTGCTCACGCGTAAAATAATTAATCTCACAAGAGTAAAAAGCTTTATTTTCATTTGATTTCATTCATAGATTTCATTTGAAAATTTGAAAGTTTTTCTAGCTTTTTGTCATATTTAAATTTCAATACAGTTTACAATTAGTTTAGTTTATTTATACATTTTGAATATCAGAACTGCATATATAAATATACATTTCATGTATGCAGGGCATAGTCATAAGTACATAAAATCAAAAATATAAAGAGATAAGATACCACAATAACGTAAAACCTTAATACCCTAAACTTTCAAAATAAAATAATAGGTGAAATAATGTATTAAACAATGTAGAACAAGGAATTGGGAAACTCGTAAGGAACTCTAGAACTATAGAAATAGAATATGGTTTATCTCACAATAATGCGATGGACCTTTGTTGACAATAATTTTGTTATACAATGTCAAAATGGACAAAATTACTGGAACACCTAAATATTTTCGAAAGAAAAGTGTAATGGAATTTACAAGCCAAAAATATTTTTTTATGTATAGGATGTTCTTTTTCTTACGGAAATCGTGTTCAAGTTGCTTATTTTAAATATAACACAATATATATTTTTATATATTTTGATTCTACAATTAATTTTAAAAAACTTTAGTATAAATCATTTTTCAAAAAATTATTTGCCAAAATTACCCTCACCGACATATTTTCTAAGTTAAAATTCAAGCTAAACACAGATTTATGTGTACTATCTTATAAAAATATTTTTCTGTACAAGGTTTTTGTATTTTTATAAGATTTGGGCATTACGGTAATTTTCAGAAGTTTTTTTTAATGATTATTTAAAAATTAATTGTAGAATCAAATAAATTATTTAAAATAAGTAAGTCAAACACAAATAAAAAGAACGCACTGGTCACTACAAAATAGTTTTTCATAATAGCCTGCTTCATTCCATTAAACTTTTATAAGAAAACTTTTTATTAATTTCTTGTGGTTTAAAAAATTTATCTGTTGAGGGGAAGGGTGATTTCATATTCCATAGTATACCACAAGAATAAGCAACATATTTAAATGTTTCAGACAATATTCAGTCCTAGACTTAGGCGAGGGATAGGCTGCACACCGTTATACATCTTGGCTATGCCAATATATAATTTTTTCAATTTTGAACCTTTATTATGAAAAATTGGTACAAGATATTTTATTCAAAATAGTTGCCCTCGCTAGCTGTACATTTTCCGATCTCTCTGGCAATTTGTGGAAGCCTTTCAAAAAGAACTATTCAATTTTCATGGAAAAGCAGTCATCGACCCATTATTTTACATTTTCGTAAGAATCGAAATACTGGTCAGTAGTGCATGACCCATTGATAGTGAATGTAAGTGGTAGTCGGAAGACGTCAGGACTGGCGAATAAGTGGTATGTGGTAGTTGTTTTCAATATCGTCTCTTTGGCTGGTCTTCCACTGTGTGGCAAAGCATTATCGTCAAGGAAAATCAGCTTGTGTTGCCTTGCGAGGTATTCTGTGTGTGTTTTTCCAAAATTGCATTATTGAATCTGATCAATTGTTGTCAATTTTTCACACGCGAAGTTGCGCACATTAAGTAGTATTCCGGGGTGAATTCGCCATACCACTGAGAAACTGTTGACCAATTTGATGTTTCATTGGCCAAAACAGAAACCAACTCGGCGACGTATTCTTATTGAGATAATTTTCTTTGAAAATTGTCAAAAATTTAATTCCATATTCCAAACAACTTGTGAACTTTAAGGGGGTATTCTAGTCTAGAGGCATGAATTGTAGGTACTTTTTCAGGTACAATAAAATAAAAACCAAATAATATTTTTATTGGCCACTATTTTATCAAATATCTATTAATGTTTGAAGAATACATTTAAAAAATCAAAGGAAAAATTAAAAATTTAAAAAGTTACAAGCTCATGAAGTGGAAGGATTCAAAAAAATGACGCGCCCTGGTTGACACGATTGCAACCCTCCTGGTTATCTGAAATCAAAAAAATTAATCAATTTTTAATCCAAACAAATGCTGCAATCGTCTGAACTACGGAAAAGTAAAATTTTTTTTCGCAAAATATAAATTGAAATTTTGTTACGATTTTAATGCGATAGAGAAATGTATAAAGAAGGCTCACACCAAATTTCAAGTAAATTGGTTAAGTAGAACTTGCAGTATCATGTCAACCGTCTCGAAAAATGTAGTTCCGAGAAACACGCGTTTTGAGTAAAGTTACGAGCGGTTCGTTTCCACGGAGCCGGTTGGATGCTCTCATCACTAAATCATGTCCTTTAAGGTTTGAACTTTGAAAAAATGAAAAGAAAAAAATCTATTTTTTCAAATTTCTAGACTAGAATACCTCCTTAACAACTCACCATTGCTTAATAATAAGTATCGCCATGAAAATTTGAATTAAATTTTACCACATGTGCAGTTTTTTAATGTGGATATTTTATTAGTGACGTCCTATATATGTCCCTGTATGCAAAAACTTTTAACACATCTCTCGTTTAAGTTATTGTATTGTTGAAAGTACGACATTTTAATGATTTCGTGTTATGGCCTGGCGTTATAATTGACCGCTGCTATAAAAAAACGCGATAATGTGGCCACGCTAGACCCTAGACTGTAAAAAAATCTAAAATACATTTGCGTATGCTCTCAGCTGCACTGCTTGCTGACTCGGAGAAGTCCTCGAATGTATTGATTTCTGCTTCGCTATGTATAAAAAAATCTATCAGCTTTATTTGAAGACACTTATATGTGCAAGCAAAGCAGTCAAGACATTGAATTGCTAGGGTTTACTCGAGTCAACGAGAAGCGAAGCTGTCAGCATCCGCATACTTGTGATACTAAGCAAAGTAGATATAAAGAACATTGCACAGCTTTATTTTGAGATATTTATTTATATATAACGAAGCACGTAGGTTCATTTTAGAGCACCTTTTATAGATTTACTTACTTACACGGAACATATTCATACAGATTGATTTTTAAGGAATTATTTGTTTAGAGATAATTTTTCCATTCTAGGAACTTCAACCATTTTCTTAAAATAAATGCCCATTCTCTTATAGTGCCTAAATGCATTTATACCCATGTATAAAATAAAATAAGCAGATTGTTTCTATATATGTCCTTGTATTGTATTATCATCAGCGTTATTAAGTAACAATAATGCCTTTGGTTCTAAATTATTATAATTTTTACAATAACGCTGCAGTACATTTACATTAGTTACATTGATTTACCTATCAATATCAAAATAGATCCTTTGTTAGCCAGACTTTTCTGTTAGACTTCTATATTACTGGTAAATTAGACTTGGAAAAATCCTTCACAGCTTCAGATTTTTAATGACAAATTACCATTGATTTCAGTTTCAAATCTGCCAAGTAAAAAGACTGCTTAGTCTTTTAAGAAGTTAAATAAACTTAAGATATTCATGCACATATATTGTACATTCCATAGCTTGTTTTTTTTAATTAAGTGTTTTTGATAAATTATGTTAGCTGAAGAAGTGCCAGTTATTATTAGACAAAACGTTCTTTCCTAACGTCAAATTTGGAGGCGCCTGTGGAAATATTGGAATTTAGTAATAAGTTCCTGGAGGGGAAAATACACTAAATAATATCGTTCCTTTTGGCTTAGGCAAAGGGAGTGAGCCCTTGTTAGAATTGGTTATCCACACTTTTAAAAAGTGTCCATCTTTCTGCTTCTAATAGTAGTATACTAGATGTAAACAAAGTAGACTTTCGCCTTCCTACATCCGATATATTACTGCCTGTTGTTGTGCCACCTGGATCAGCATATAATAACGTTGCTACCGCTTTTTTTTCTTCTTCTTCTGGTGCCACTATAATAACTTATTTGTCTGTTCTCAATGGATTCCGATATTCTTTTAGTGGCTGGTGTTAATGCGAGATCACGTGTCTCAAACTTTGACTTGTTCTTGGATCTCGTAATGGAATCTGGCCTGCATATTCTGTATTTGATCACGTGGTGCGTATCTCGTGATACAATTTTGTGCGTATGGATCGAGTATGCCGTCGGGGTAGAGCATTGACCTTTTACATCAAACACGGCATCTCATTTTCTATTTTTGATAAATCTGCTTGTTTAGAATATTGTTACGTTCGTGGGATAGATAAAAGAGTTTATTAAATTAAAATTATATTTACACTAATAATTATTTACAATTACTAAACTAGATAAAATTGACTACTATTTATAATAAACACGATGCGGCGAATATTTATAAGGCGCGCCACTGGTGGCTTCACTTCGGCTAACTCCATGTGTCTGTCCAGCTGACTAACTCCGCCTCGGTCTGCTGTGATGTTTATATATCGGTGTGGATTCTCGCAAATTCGAAATCTAGAATTTCTAGATTTTCGATTCGTTTCCATTGCGTTCTT
>JAUIMW010000586.1:0-16291 GCA_033557785.1 Enochrus cinctus
TAGGCTATATACAGCTCCCTATTATATTCCAGGGTTTGTTGTATTATGTGCCTCAGAGTGAATATGTGGTCATTAACTCTGTTATCTTTTATTAAAAGAATTAAAATAAGAAACAACAATTTTATAATAAGGCATTAAACGTTTCTCTCTTTTCAACACAAAATTTAAAAAAGACACCATCATATACAGATTGTTTACAAGAAATCCAATAAATTAAATTATTATTATTATAACAATTACTTGCAAGCAAAAAATATAAATTTATTACACCAATAAAAAAAAAAGAAAAAACAAATGTTTAGAAATCGGCGTAGGTTTGGTTGAGATCACGAAATCAACAATTTTTCAAGCTAGACCAGTTAAAAAAGGGAAAGAAAAATTATAAATTAAAAAAATCTAAAGATTTTATATAAATTAAAATCAAAAACTCCTCCGAATCATTGTCACCCACAATATCGTCAATCAACCCTGAAAGAGAGAAATGAAAAATCGCAACATCGATTTAAAAAGAAATTTCTTATATTTTATTCTAAATAAATTGAGAGGCAAAGATTTAAAGGGTTCCTGGAACATTATTATAAACGCTTGCAAGATGACAAGGTACGGTCTAGAGACCACATGGTCTAAGATTAAGGTGGTGAACATTACATTACATCCTGAAGGAAATTTTTGAAGTAAGTAGGGAGGAATACAAGAGGTGATCATTCTGTGACAGAGAGGCAAGGTGATGAAGACGACGCAGACACATATTGAGTCATTCGATTGAGACCAACCGGTAAGTAATTATCGCATCTTCTGACACCATAAGTAAGTCGCAGGCACGAATTCTGCATCTTTTGAATCTATACAACGTCGCAAAAGTTGAATCAGACAAGCACAAAACTATCACATAACTTTATTCTAATATTAGTAGATTAAAAAAAACGGCTAGAATAAATTTGTTTTAATGCTACACAGGTTTTTCTCAATATGGATTTAACGCAGTAGACCCAAATTTTTAATTTAACTGTCGTGTTATCTAAAGAAAATGGTAATTTTTAAAGTTTATGGCGAATTATTATGGCGCAATATTTAACAGGATTTTATTGTAAATAGTGGCCTTCAGAAAATCTGCTCTAAGATCAATATTAATAGTAAATTGAGCGTGAGGAGCGTCAGATCGATCGAAAGAGTAATAAAGTTGGGCATCGTCAGCATACATGTGTAAGTGAGGTTATCTATCCACCAAATAGTCATCGGTCTATTTCACAACTGTGTGATGGTTTAAAACCAGATTGAAACACCGGAACTATATTATGCTCTGTAACAAAACATCTAAGTTGCCTCTCCACAACAATCAACAACAATTTGGAATTGGCAGGCAAATACTAATTGGCCAAAGAATTTTAATGGAATTAGGAGAAGAAGTTTTTGGAATTGGTACTACAGTTGCATGCTTCCACAAAGATGGAAAAGTGGAAGTCTCAATGCATACACTAATAATGTGTGTTAAGAAGGGTACAATATGTGCACAGTAAATCAATTCAAAATATCTAATACATCTAACTGAGAAGTCAATTTAAATGAAAATTTGTTGACGTCAGATTTCGGATTGTTGTTGCAGAAATAAGACAATGATGAATAGAATCGACAAAATGACAGTTGTTCGCACTGACGGATACAGCTCAGTAGATTGAAAAACAAACTAAAGAAACAATCACTATACTATATAATTCTAAGAAAATTGAGCAGGTTGCAATGCACTGGTTTGACACCTCATCCAGTCGCAACGTTTTTCATCACGTAAGGTAGAAGGGCCTTAGAAGAGAGAGGATGTGAGACCCACCATTCAATACTACTTTGTATAGCATTGTTTGTAGTTTTTTTGTGTTCAATCTTGAGAGTCCCTAGAACTGCTGAACTATTGAACTTAATTTTGGTCTTTCCTCTATTAATCTTTGTGTGTATTAATTTAATCGTGGAGTTGTTCCATGATGATGGTATCTCCCTACTTCCCAAGCAAGACGTATAGTCTTATCAAAACCGAATAAACTGCATTTCCTGCAATCTTCAGTGCATTTACTTCTCTTGAGGCAGTATTACGTGCTACCTCTGTTGGTAAAACTTGAGGTATCTCGTCACCGAATGTTATTGTTAATTTTTCGTTGTTTCCGCTGTTGTCTCCTACATAGTTGAAAGAACAGAGAATCTATTCCTAAGCTCCAGATGGACGATATCTTGGTTAGCCTTTCCATTTTCAAGTTAAAACCCATTCTACACCTGACTAATCGATGCATCAATATATTAAGCACGGTGCAGTTTTCTAATGACTCCTTCCTATTTGCAAGAACGAAATCTATCTTTGAATATGGAATTCGCCATTACCAGTTTCTCAGCCTTTGCGAATTCTACAAGCCTATCGCCTCGACCGTTCCTATTGCCGAAGCCAAATTCTCCCACCAGTTGATCTCCTGTTTAGCTCCTAATAGGGCATTAAAGTTGCGCATCACCTCCTTGTATAAAGCTTCAACATTCTGATCATTGTAATAACTCGTCACCTATAGCATTGGGGCGGTTTTATTTTCAAGTTATAATTTATGATTTAGGAATATAAAGCAAATAGCAAGATATGGTTTGATGAAGACCATAGAGTGGCCTTAGAAGAGAAAGGGAATATAAAAATCAGGATGCCGAAAGAGGATAAAGATGATGCAAGGACAAAATACGAAGAATCTGGGGATAAAAAGAGAATGAAGAAATGCTCAGACAAGAACTATATTGTTGAAAGACGCAGAAGGGTTCATTCCTGCAAAGGAACAAATCATAAGGAAGTGGGGGAATACTTTGAGAAGCTGTATATTAGCGAAGAAGAGCACGTGAATGAAAGGGAAAATAACAGAGAAAAACTAACAGAAGAACAAGAAGAGACACCTCCACCAAACAAGTAAGAGAAATAACAAAGCAAATAAAACTTCATATTGAGAGAAATACAGGCAGAAAGTCATGAATCCGGTAAGCGAAAAGAAGAAAATTCTACGATGCCCTGGAAGAGTTAGGATTAGAAATGAATCTGAGAAACATAATAACGATGATCTTACAAGGAGAGAGGCCATGAGAAATGCAAACGTCAACAAATCAGGAATACTATATCGCAAAAGACACCAGGGAGGAGTTGGCGGGAGTGTAAGGTTGGAGCGAGAAGCAAGGGAAATGGGACTAGTAATAAATGAAGAAAAGCTTATGGAATGGTCAGAGAGGGAGTTTGTGAGAGGAAGGTGGTGAGGAGATAAGAAGGGTTTCAATATGCGTTCGAGGAGGTGGATATATTTTCTTATTTAGGGTCATTGTTTAGAAGGAGACCGAACGTGGCAGTAGAAATACAGTCGAGAATAATGTCAGGAAATTGAGGGTGTGAGGGCACTCAACAAAGTGCTAAATAGCAGAAATACAACAAGAAGAGCAAAGATAAAGCTGTAAATCACTGTGCCAAGACCAATAGTCACGTATGCATGTGAAACGGGGACGTTGAATAGAAAAGAAAGGATGCAACTGGAGGTATGGGAAAGTGGATGAGAAGAACAAACAAGGAGATGAGACACTAGCATATTTTGCTTGCTTGTCATTGTTATAACTATAAATATGTCGTATTTACTTTTTTAGAAATATAGACTGTGTATTTTCGAAATATCTACCTAATAGCTTTTTTTCTTTTAGTTATTTCTGATATTGTACAATATGAGTGGTAGTGATTCAGATTACACGAATCTATCTGAAAGTACCAGCGATGATGAATTTGAAGATGAATATGAGGGAAGTTTGGAAGATGCACGGGAATGGCACCTCGAAGATTTCCGTTTATCGTAATTCCTGACAGCACATTCGATTTGCCAGATGATCCAAACATTTTGGATTTTTTCCAATTGTTTTTTGATGACCAATTGATAAATCTGATAGTGACAGAAACAAATAGATTTGCATATCAGAAACCAAGAAATTCAAGGGATTTTAACAAACCTACAGAAAAAAATATGTTGGCCAACTTCTGAAGTTTGTGCAACTCCTATATTTTGTACTTTCAAGGAGGTTTTTTGAAATAAAAAAAAATTACATTTCGGTAATAATGAGACTTACAATCCCAATACATATCCTCAACCAAAACTAAACAAAATATAAATAATATGTCGAATTATAAAACAGTATTACCTCAGGTGAGTAGAGTCAGCCCTATGGATTCTGTGGAGGGCAAAGCAGCGTAAGACATCCGCAAATGTATACATTGCAACCTATAATATAAGGACTATGAGAAAAGAAAAACATCTGGAAGAACTACAGTATTTCATCATAGGACTGTCTAAAACAACGTTATTAAAGTCCAGTCACCTGTTATGTCAAAAAAATCATGACCACTAAGTCGGAGGGGTGGCTTTACTCGTGAACAGAAGAATAAAACACAGAGTGACGAAGATCTGTGCTGTATCAGAGCGAGTAATTTAACTAGTGCTAAAGCTGAACAAACGCTATGCGCTCCAAATAGTTAATATTTACGCGCCTACCAGCACATCAGAAGATGACGATATAAAACAAGTGTACAAAGATATAGTCATCGCAAAGCTACAGGAGAGGTGCTCTCTTTCTCATGGTCGTCATCAGAGAATACAACGCAAAGATTGACAGAAGGAAACCTGGTTACTCTGCGTTTGTCGGCGGCTACGGACTGGGAGAAAGGAATGGCAGAGTCTCCCCAGCGTTTGTAGACTTGGAAGAGCCCAGACAATTCAACGAAAAACGAAATCGACTACGTTCCTGAGCCATCTACGATTTGCTGACGACATCGTCATAATAAGCAATTCAGACAAACTGGGGTAAATGTTACAGCAACTAAACGATGCGTCTAAGAACATCGGTCTCAAGATAAACACAAACAATACGAAAATAATGAATTCTAACAACCTAGTAAAGAAATTCGTAGAAAATGTCCACGAATATATCTACTGCGGACACATTGTCAAGCTGTAGATACATACGGCCTAGAAACGATGACACTCACCAAGAATAATGCAAACCGGCTAAGAGTAGCTCAAAGGGCTATGAAACGGGTGTCATCGATGTAGCAGAGAGAGTGGCCAAGTCCAAAAGGAGCTGGGCAGGACACGTAGTTCAGGGTTGTCCAGGATCGGGACAGATGGAAAACTCACGGATGATTTTCTGGTTGGTTTCTTGGTATATTCTTTCATAGATATATATATTCCCATCATACTTTTTTAGCCGTCCACCCTCTGGATTTTTCTCAATCACCCGATTTAAACCCCATAGAACATCTTTGGTAGATAGAAAACTTAGAAAACTCCATTATCCCAAGTGAATAAACTGAGCTAAAAAAATGCAATACTCGCGCGAGTACCATCCAATAAGACTTCAGAATTGAGATAATATTAGCTTTCTCCACGACAAAGGAAATGAGCCATCAATTAAAAAAGAGTTAATTATGTGAGTGATATGTTGTAAAATAACTGTACCGCAAAGGCGAAACATTTTAGCTTTAACGAAGCCAGGTCTAAAAGCATCGGACTTAATACTCAACATGATCTTCTCCACCTCGTCAACAGTAACCGGATGAAAAAAGTACGTAAGAAGTGGGAGCATTATTCCAATGCCAATCAAGCAAATCATCAGTAGCGTTATGAGATAATGTAAAGCTGGAAACAACATGATTCAGAAGGTCTACATCAAATATTTAAAGTCACTGCGAACTTTTTATAGTTGTTGCCAAAGATAGGTATTTTGATACAACTGGAATAAGTCTAGGTGTTGGATGGGACATTAAACTTGACTTTAATAGAGGATCTAAAGTTTTCACTGTGTGATAGAGTCACAAATAATCGTAGACAAAAAAAAAGAAAGTTTGCAAAAAAAACCAAAAATACAGCAGTAACTAAAATCTAAGTCAAAAGTTAAGCATAGTAATTTAAAAAAAGTATAAATTTAAAAATAAAAGAACGTGTTTATGTCGCATAAGCTGTAATGAAGGAGACGCAACAGGAGAAGCAGTTTTCAATTCTCATCAATAATAAATTAATTTAATGAGCCCTCAAGTGCAACGGACCACATGTCATAAGTCATATGCGTCTGAGTATAATTATTCTCCACCCTCTGGTGGGGCAAAGAGAGGGGAGCTGTCATACGAGGAGCGCAACAAGTACAACTGTACGTTGGCCGTCATAAAGAGGGTAGCGGTTCTGCTTCTCGCACTGTCCAGTCTTAAGGTTTCGGACATGTTCAATATTACTTTCTTCATTTGTGTCACTTGTATAATAATATTGTGGTTGTTCAAGCCTGGACGGAAGGGTTGCGATATTCCGGGACCGCGACCGTTTCCTATCATCGGCAGCCTGCACCTCCTAGGGTCCTGCAAGACGCCCTTCCAGGCTTTCACGAACCTTAGTAAGATCTACGGGGACTTTTACAACATCACCCTGGGAGGTTCACGGTGTGTTGTGGTGAACAGTTTCAAGTTAATTAAAGAAGTTTTGATAACGAAAGGTGGTGACTTCGGAGGAAGACCCGACTTTATCAGATTCCACAGGTTGTTCGGAGGAGACCGAAACAACTGTAAGTAATACTGTAAGATTGCAAGAGAAATGAGAATCGAGAGAGGAAGTAAACAAATATTATGTAATTTCATGTAATTTCTTACTGACCGGGAAGCAGGTTGGCGGCTCATTGACCGCAAGTAAGATCATCTTTTTATATAACATGTTTTATCATTTATTTGGAATTCGCTTCGTTGAATGTTTTGATCCTTCTTCGAATTTTTATATGTTCTTAAGCTTAAGTTGTTTATTGCTTTGTGTTTATTTATGTAAATTGATTTTTAGAATGTAGATTTTTGCTTATGATTGCCAAAAAAAGTTTCGCTCTCCTTATACTATGACATCTTCAGGCTAATTCTAGTTAAAATACACAAATGCCTATTTGAATCATTGAACTTGAAAAAGTTTACTGCATTTTGAGGCATTTGTGTCTTCGTAAGTTGCATATAAATCTGATTATTGACATGTTAATTGAATAAAGTTAACGAAATTAAAGCAGACAACCACGTTGTCTGCTTCATCTATTTTTGTAGTCAGAGGTGTCCTTTCGTTGTTTTTTATTGCATTGATAACGCTGGATCCATTATGTTGAAGTTCTCATAGTCAAATTTGCGATTATGTCTATTGACGTGTTTACATAATGTAATATTTTGTTTGGTTTTGTGGTTACATCGGATTTATGCTGTATTAGTCTGCCGTTAAGTGGTTGTTCTGTGAAACCGCAATAATTCGCTTTACACTTTATTCTGTAGACGACTATGTCCTTGTGCTTCTTTATGATTTTCATTTTTGTGTTTGAAGCTAGAATTTTCTATATTTTATTTTTTCCATTTTTTTTTAAATTGAATAAATAATTCAGTAAAATTTAATATAAATAATAAAATATAATTATTTCTAATAAATGGTGGCCTTTAAATATTAAGGTAACTTAGAGTGGTGTTTGTGCCAAAAAAATAGGTAAGTGTTTGTGTTTTTTTCTTTAGTTATTTTTAATATTTTGAATATATTTGGTTATGTTTGCACAAAATTCATTTAAGCTGGATTTTTTACTTGTAGTTTATAGGACAAATGTCAATTTTATTTATTAAAAATAAAACATTTATTTAACAAATTTTATTGTTTTAGATGTGCAAATCAACGTATTATTGCTCGTTCTATGTTCAGAGAAGATTTAATAAGACCTTTATATATGAATATAACAATGTGCCTATGTCTATTATAATATATAATAATCATTTTTGCTAATAATTTATAACACTTCTTTAAATTATTTCAATTCAACCAACTTTGGAATTGTAAATTGTTGATCCATAATATTATTAGTGGAGTAAATAAATCAAAGAATTTTTTGTTTTCCAGAATATTTTTTAAATAAAAAATACGAAATTAAACAAATTTAAAATAATAATTTAATTACTTACGAACAGTAGTTTATTCTCTCTCAACTTCAATTCATTATTAATCTTATAAATAATTTGAACCTAGTTTAATAATTAACGAATATGTAATATTTAGTGTTTCTGACTTTTATGTTTACTGACTTTTAACAATAAAAGAAGAGCCTGCAAGGCCTGGCAGACATGGAGTGTCCTCCAGGTACTCGGTTTCCTCTCGCACTTTTTGTTAATTAGTGAAAAATAAATAAATGAAGGATTATCGAGACAATTAAACTACGTAGAGAGCAATGTGTCTGGAGGACATTCGATGTCCCCCAGACATCCCTTTATTTAAACATAAATCAGTAATACATGGATAGGGTATCTGGTGGACATTCCGTGTCCTTCCTTAATGTTATGTTTACTCTGTTTCAAAATTATGTATTAATTGCAAAAAGTTTAATAAAAAATAAATAATTATTGAGGTTTTTAAAATTCACTAGAAGTACGTAGACAGTAATGTGCATAGAGGATATTCGATGTCCCCAGACTCCTTGGTGGTTCTTTTATTGTTAAAAATCAGTAAATATACCTTTATTGAAAAAGACTAACATACAACCATTAAAGTAAGAACCACCAGGGGTCTGGGGGCATGGAATGTCCTTCAGTTACATTGATGTCTGCGTATTTCCATTTTTTCTCCTACTGTTGTTTACTTATCTGGATTTTAGTTTCCAGTTGTTGAAGCTCACGAAGCAAACGATAATTTATTTTGATCAAGCAAATGCATCAGAAATAAAATATCGTTACAAGGACATGACATGTCCTGTTGATTGGTAAAAAATGAATAAATGAAGGGTTATTGAGATATCGGGAACATTCCGTGCCCTTCCTTAATGTTGTTTTTGCACTGTTCGAAGGTTAGATATTAATTGCAACAAAGCTGCACTTCGTATACAAAGTTGTAATAATTAATACAAATTTTTTGTAGTTTGGCGTTTTAATTTTATTTTTAAAATAATAAAAATACGTAGCAAAAAATCACAAATTTTTCTTAATTGTGTTTGGTAATTTTAACCAATTAAACAGAACCTCCTGGTGCTCCCATTGTTGTTTACTATTGTTTTGTTTCGCGTGTAAAATTTATTTTATTTTCCAGTCGTTGAAACTCATAGATTGACTGATGTTTTCGCGATACGAGAATTTATTTGCTACCGTGAAAATTGTTAGTAAAAATTAAAAGTTATTTTGTCTCGCAGGTGAATTGCCATTACTGAGGTCTTTCACTCTCTCTTGTACACAGTAGCTCCACAAAATGTTCTCGCCATCTCTCTATCGTCATAGTTCGTAAGGACTTTTCCAATTTTATCTTTTATCGAGTGTCTGTGCCTCTCCTGTCCAGGTCACTCCCAGATATTTCCTCAACTCACGGTTGCATGTATCATTGGGGCGCTCTCTTGGACAGATTTTATTTCTAGGCATTTTCATACTCCTAACAACTTGATATCAACGCACGTGCTGTAAATGTGATCCATGGTACTGTATAACTTTCGGATCCTGCCTTATACAGACTGCAGTTTCAGCTTGTAACTTAAACTGGGCACGCACTATGCGATTTGCAACTGCAACTTGGCGACGCTTGTTCCTATTTAAAATAAATAGTCATGGAGAGCGTCGCAGGGAGCCGAGTTTCAGTCACGCATTGGATTTCTTCTTTTTTGAAGAGTTGCAGTTGCAAGTCGTATTATGTATAAACACAGCCAAGGTGTATAAAAAACGTCACACCTAGTTTGAAATGCATCAGAAACTCGTTCTGTGTGCGGTTATATTTATATTTATAGTCTGGTAACTTGAATTTTTTGAAGGAGGCAGGAGCAAAACGATAGTATATCGTTTTTAGGGTTTAATGTATTACGAGTAAATTGTAATTTATTTGTACATATTTTTATTTTAATTGAAGCTTAGCATGGGACAGGAAAGATAAAAACCGAGAGTATTTCTCACGATTACTTATTCCATATTTACATATGTATATATGTAACAGGTCTGATTTATCAACGTGTATATATGCACATATTGTAAGAGTGTTCCTAATAATCAATGTACATATATGAGAATCTCCTTAATTAAACCAGTCTGCAGGGCCGGCTTTAATTTTTCTTCTATCTGCTATACACGTAAAACTCTTGTTCGTTCAATTTTATGCAAATTGAATCAAGCAGCAATTTTTGCAATTAGCTTGTAATGCAATACTAGCTAAACATTATATATTTTTAAAAAAAGTTTAAATTGAATTTTATAGTGCACCAATAAACCATTTATTTATTTATTTTTAATTTTTTTGAATATCAATGCTTATCTTGGAAGCCCTCATCCGAAAATGCACGAAAGCATTTGTCATTATTTTAAATAAATAAATAAATTTATAGATGGATGGTCGCTGTTCAAAAATAATTGGTGATATTGTGCCGTCCCGTCCCTGGAATTAAATAACTTATTGCACAACCGATTCCAGACGGCCATCCTCGATTTGAATTTAACGGTGCAGTTTTAAAATAATCGTTTTCAAAAGTAAATTAAAAGAACGAATTTCGACCCACCATGCCAGCCCACGCTACTTTCTATCCTATTTCTTAGTCGTCTCGTTCCATTCATAAATAAAGCGAAGAACGCGTGAACTTGAACTTGGCATTGTAGTGAAACAGAAACCACCGAGAGCGTGTTTTCTTCTCTCCAGTACTTTGCACAATTTACTTTCCATTTGCTACTGCCAGGCTGTGCTATCTCTCTATCTCCTCCTCTCTCTTTCTCGAAAGAGGTACTACTTTTGATGGAAACTTGTACTAACAACCTCGATCGAGTAATATTGGTTTTGCATAATTATGCAAAGCACAGTCTCAAGGGTATTGCCATCGACTCGTGTGCTTTTTTTAGGGGCTAACGGTGCTTTATCCTTGACCCCTATAAACACATATGTTTGTTTTTATCTATTTGTTTCCGCATTCACCAGTTAGTCTGCATCCTCTTATGAGAAAACTTCGAATTTAAGAAACAACGATGTTTTTGGATAAACATGACATTGGCTCCCAGCATCCAATTGCTGGCAAGACACGGCAACGTAGTAGACGTATATATTTTCTCTGTACCTCGACAATTGTAAATATTGCAGGACAGCTAGTCTCAAGGTTATTTATTGTAGTACGTAGCGTATGTAAATGATTTCTGTTGTTAGTAAACTGCAATTCTAGAGTAGTACTCGCACAATGCAGGTAGAGGCGCGTCAATCTACCACCTGTGCCCATATTCTCTCTCTTCCGTCAGATTATTCTTATAATTAGCTATTATTATCCACTTCATTTCAACATGTGGCTGCATCGTTCTTTGTATTTAAGTCTTATGGCATTACAGTAATATTTCGAAATCCAGTTATCTCAACTGTAAAAAGCTTCAAAATATTTAAATTTTTGAAGAAGAGAATCGATTAATAAGTTAGCAGGATGATGGCGTCACTATTAACAAATTCATATGACTTTTAGGAAGTACCAATCTTCAAATTGGTACATTATTTTTGCTACTAATCTAAAATATTGTTGAAAAAGTCAAAAATGGATTAAAAACTACACAAACACAGTCATTCCGGATGAAGTACTTTATCATTGGGCAAAAAATTTAATTTTCCAGCACAAAAATTCATACACACAAAAGAAACGTAGAAAATAACGCCAAACTATATAATTCTAAGAAAATTGACAAAATTACATCGATCTGCACAAAATTTACCCATACGACTAGTATCTACGATCAACTCACCAAATTATATTTTATCAAAATTTTTATCAATAATTTTATCAAGTGTTATAGGGAAAATATAAATAAATATTCTATTAAAAATTCATTTGATTTCAAAAAATAAAACAATCAAATAAAAATTAATTGGTACCAAAACGAACACGAATAAAAATTTCAAGCCATTACCATACAATATATTTGATCAATTCAATTGAAGCCAATTATATACTTTTATTAATTTGCTATTATTTCATTCTGATAGTTTTCTTTCTTTCTTACTTTTAAATTTAATTTAATATCAGAGAGAAACATTCGTTAAAATAATGTTTTTCTTAAATAATTTACGACTCAAAATTGAATTAAAAAACAGCCAGTTCAAAATTTGTGTATTGCCCAATTAGCATGATTTTGTCGTGAAATGAATTCTCTTTGAAAACAAAACAAAACAATAAAAGTTTGTCCAAAATGTTTTTAATATATGAGAAAGGAAAAGTTGATGGTATAAAATAATAAATATTCACTATTATAATAAATATGCAGTATTATAAAAAAATGCACAAAAATATAGTTAAAATTAATGCAATTAAACAAATTAAAACTAATAATGTTAAGTTTAAATAAATTATTTAAATAAAATAAAAAGATATAATTGACTCAAATTAAATTAATTAATTGTGTTTGTGTATTTCTAATCCAGGTTGTTAATAGTGTATTCATATGCCCCGAAGAAAATATTTTTTATTAAATTATTTAATATTTATTCGCATTCCACCTAGTGTACGAGTAGAATTTGAGGGGAAATTTGAGGAGAAAATATGGAAAAGTATAATATTCTACTCTGAATATGGTCTTAACTGAATGAGTCATGAGTTTTATTGAAAGTAGTAAAGGATTATAAAGAGCCAATAAATAAGTAAAAATAATAATGTAAGCATACCAAACAAAACAGATATCTCTATAATGAATTGTTAGGGCGTGTCAGTTATATTATTAAAAGGATATAATTGTAATATGAAGAAAATTCTATTGTTTTTTACTTGTGAATGTAATTTTCTGCCAATAAAAAGAATAATGATAATAACTTATTAATAAAATTTCATAAAACTTCTACCATATAATTTTTATTTTCGTTGCATCTCTTCATAATTTAAACAGTGACATAAATATAGCGTCAGACGACATTGTAGCCAATACATTGTTAACAAAGACTGTGTATTTCCCCATGGATTTGTTTAGTCCGACTTTAACTCGTGACTGCCAGAATAAACATACACTGTGTGTGTAAACATTTCACACATTCCTAATGTAAATTAATTACCTAAGTGATACAATTTTTACAACTTAGTGTGATATTTTGTGCCGTTATGTTTTATATATTTTTTTTTCTTTAATTATATGTGTAGAAGGTCATTATTACAACAAAAATAATAAAATCTAGGGTTTATAAGTTAAAAAAAAATCCACGTAAGTTTACATTAACTTCAAGAAGAAAAGTAAATACGCTGTACTTAGAATCGCTGCCAAGGACGCTGACGATACTTTTCTCTTCTATTAAAATAATATTGTAGCTGCAGATTTTTAAATAATACATATACAAGATGTATTTAAAAAAATTTTGAACTGCTTTGCAAATCCCTCTAAAACGAATTTATAATATACATCAATATTCACATGTAGCTCGTTGATGGTTGTTGCAAAAGATAAAATTGTTGGGAATTTATTTTATGCCTAGCTAAACGATTAAATTTGCCAACGATGAAGTTAGATCAAAAGTTTGTATTCATACATATGTGTTTGTTTTAGCACTTGCCCTATGTGATTGGTCATCTTTGCAAAAAACGAGAAGAAGCATAGCAAGAGCCTATTGCTCCCCAAGATTTACGTCTCTTCAGTACGACCACGTCAACAGAGTAGGAACACATGAAATGGTTGTCCTCATGGAAAAGCTGAAGAAAATTGACCATGGAACACCCTTCAATCTAAAAAAGTTGGTGCTAACGTCTTGTGCGAACATGTTTACCCAATACATGTGTTCCATCAGATTTGAGTACGACGATGAAGATTTCCAAAAGGTAATCTAAATTTAAGCATTTTTAGCTACGGAAGTTCCTTTGGCTCTTAAAAATACCACTAAACTAGGTTTTTCAAATTCTGATTATTTTTAGAAATAATTTCTTTATCTGCAGTCCCACTTTCTTCTTTGCAATTGATTTACTGCATTTTTAATATTTCTCTTCAAAGAAATTCCGAATTCATCAGAATTTATATTAGGTTTATTTTCAATTATTTCTGTTTTTAATTAATTTTGTCTTCAAGTTCTAAGGTCTTTTTTTACTTTTACCACCACTACACCGTTACACCATTACGACGTGTCGTTGCTTAGGGTTACTTCGTGGATGGAGAGTTTTTACAGAGAATATTACAAAAGTAAATAGTATAATTTTCGCCACTTTTTGAATTTTTTACTACTAACAACCTAGACCTAACCAACAGGAGGAATGCCCCAACATTCACAAACGCCGTAAGACAGGAAGTACTTGACCTAACAATAGCAAGATGTTCCCGGAACCGTATGTATGAAGCAGTCTCACTCCCTACCGCCTCCAGACTACATAAAGTGCTCTCCAAAGACACACCGGTAGAAATAAGATTGTTAGAAAAGCCGTATGGCACCCTAACAATCAACGGCAAAGAAACTGTAAAAGAGCTATTGGCAGCACATTTCCCAGGCTGCAAAATACAGGAAACAGAAGAATGCGAACCAGAGGAAAGAACGAAAAGATCAAATGGGCAATATCCACCTTTAAGCCCTACAAATCTGCAGGAACAGACAAAGTATTCCTCGCACTATTGCAAAAGGAAATTGAAGACCTTATACCAACTCTGATAAGGATCAAAAATTAAAAAAATAGTAGACTACCACATTAGAACTGGACCGAACAATACTCAGTTACACAAGGCAAAGGTCCTGCGATAGTAAAGTGGATACCAACGAAGTTCACGACTATGCAGATGACCTCGCCATTGTAATTAAGGGCAAACATTACAGTTTACTGTCGGAAAGAATACAAGCTGCATTTACTCTAACTAGAAATTGGTGCAAGGCAAGAGGTTAAATATTAATCCGACCCAAATAGAATAGGAATAAACAAAAAAGTATACAAACAGTAATCTGCTCTAAGGTCGTACAGACACAGGTCCAAACTGGTCTGGGACTGTCTCAGCAGACTAATCGAGCGGTAAACACAAATAGTATAACGCTGGAGAAAGGGTATCAGTCAAATAGGCTCACAAATGATCTTCATAGAACCAAAGCCGTTCTGTGGAACACAAAACATCAAAAATATTCATCATTCCATATTACACCAAAATGGAAGAACTTAAAAACGACGGAACATCTTCCATGCACATGCCCTGCAGCAACGCTCAGTAGAAAAATCTACCTGGGAATAGACTTTCCTACCCAATAAGACAACCAAAATGGTCTCTATCAAACTGGACAAGTACTACCGAGCCATGGAACTGGAAAAGGGGAGGTAGGATGTTAGAGCACAATAGACATAGTTTAAAAACTACTTTCAAAAACTTAATTTTCATAAGACTTTTAACAAATTATAATTTAAATATGCATAAATGTAAAATTTGGCGTCACTTGGTTGATCCATAATTAAATTGATTATCAAAAAACTCGAGAAAAAGGTCGTGCACCGTCCAATACTTTACAATAGAAATATGCCCTTCGACTACAAGACAGTATCGACCGGGTTTTTGTAATGTTTAGTCTAATTTATTTAGGATGAAACCAAAAAGCTAATAGGAGTAACAAGGAGAAAGGAGAAAATATTTGTCGTGTTTTCTTTGTTAGATCGGGTACTTTTGGGACTATACTATGAACAACATATTTAAAGAAGCGAAATAGACGGTTTTGTGTGCATCCATTTACAGAAGGCTTTCAGGAGGTAAATTCTACACATCATTTGCGGATTTAAGAGAAAATTCTGAAAAGTTTTTCAATTATTTCTTTTGGTCCTGCCATAATAGTATTTTCAGCCATGATATCGAAGTTTCCGGTCATTTCTCCCGTGTACAATATACGCTCAATATACACAAATGTACTAGAGAACCGGAGTTGCGAAAGCGGCAGTAACCGACGAGTTTATCGAAAACAAATTCATCGAATGTAAACTTATCGAAAACGAGATTATCGAAAACAAGTTTATCGAAACAAATTTAACGAAAACGAGTGTATCGAAAAGAAATTCATCGAACGATCAATTTATCAAATGACGAATTCATCGAAAAAATATTATTTTGTACTTATTTGAACAGCATACCGATCCCATCGAGGGTAAAATGTGAGTATGTTGTATTTTAATTTGAATTTCCAGGCTTATTTGTCTATATCTGAAGATATTGTTACATTCGTGGGGTAGATAAAAAAGTTTATTTAATTAAAAATTTATATTTACAATTATTTACTCTAATAATTATTTACAATTAATAAAACTAAATGAAATTATTTTCTATTTATAATAAACACGACGCGGTGAATATTTA